>LUCH01001067.1:107111-143676 GCA_013368495.1 Paragonimus heterotremus
GTTCGAATTTCCAGCGTGCGTGGTGTTGATGAATCCCAACTAATTCGGAACAGTTGTCCACCGCTTCGATGGTGGTCACATGGACCAACTGTTTGAAGAAAAAACGGTTTATACAAAAACTCCGAACAACATACAACCAAACTGAATGGTGCGTTGGCTTACTTTTGTCTTTGAAATTCCATACAGGCGGGTTGTTGAGGTCCGTTCACTCAAAAGTAAAGGAACCGTATAGATGAAAAGAGAATCACAAAAACTTGGCGACAGTAAAACTATACCTTTCTGACGAGATCAGAGATTCGCAAGCAGAACCAAAAGTGTGCCTTCGTTTATCTCAGATAATAGAGCCTCCAGGATGTTTGGAGAATAGTAAAACTCGACGGGTTAAACAACTAAAGTAAGGCCAAAAAATCCACTCTCAGTGTTTAAGTGCAGATGAACTTCTTAAAATAAGGGCAGGCCATACGAATGTACAAACTCCGAGTAATTTTTGACTGAAAACCGATAAGATATATCTGTGCCTGTTGAGACTTCTCTACCTCCTCACGAAACAGTGTACTACTGTTTTACATGCCCCACCAGGTGATTTTTTTTTCAGTTTCATGGACGATGAGATGTCGGTGCCGTACCTGTATCATAGAAGTTCAGTGTGGTATAGACATACCTAATGCATGCTATTCCACGAACGTGTTTTCAAAGGGACTTTCCTCGCAGTTTCGTTCGTTTATACATTCATTAGCGATAAAAATGCAACTTGTATACCGAACCTCCAACACAACTTTTGAAGAGCATCCTAAATCAGTACTTACCAATAGTCGCTTGTCAGATATCAGAACTATGGACTCACACGAAAACTTTCGGATTAATGTGCTGCATTAAACGTTGTGTGTGAATCACTTGTTTCGTTTTAAACCTCACACTGTAAACCTTTTAAGGGGCTGTACGACTACCGTAAAAAGTGCCAGCAGTTTGCGTGTTGTAACGACTGCTAGGGCGTCTAAGTGAGTGTTTTGAAGCCAAATCGCATCGTGACCTACTAACGGAAACTGGTGTCAGTTAACCAAATCCCAGTGTCTGAAAAATGCCATAAACGCCTGATGGTCAGCGACAGAAAAACTAAAATCGTTGCCGTTCAGTGAATTCAGGAACTCTTCACTTAGAACAAAGGGCCACAATGAAAGTCTTTTAACAGTGTTCAACAGTTTATGAAAATCTTCCCACGTAGACGTGTAGGCACAACCACCCTTCTCAAATGAAACAAAACAACCAACCGGCACTAGTCCGGTTCACTTCTTCCCATCCAAGCAGCAGCTAATTTGACCTGGCGGTCATCCATAACGGGATACAACCAAGTCTATTTAAACTCAAGCATGGAGTACAAAAACAACCTATCCTGATACATTCAGAGATACACAGTACCTGAAGGTTAACTGCACACAGTCTTAGCCAGTCTGGGTTGCATGACTCTTACTTAAGTCAGCGGTTGTGTATTTACATTATGGTACGTGGAAAGCTACCCCAAAAGACGCAGATGAGTAAGACAGAACAGGAAATCACAGGTTTATTTATTTCAAGAAGTGCACCAGCGTTGGTTACCACAATAATGATACTGAACGTAAGAGAAGCGGCCATACATGTCTGATTAATTCTTTCGGCAACAGACTAACACTTGTTCACTACATCGCATCATAACGCTTCGAGAATTATGGATTGTACGATGAAAGTTGCTTCACGTCACCTCACAGATAAAATTCAAAAACTATAGGCCCAGCACCTTAGACGACAATTCCACCGATTCATCCTAAGTACCTATTGCTATCAAGCATCGCCATTCAAACGATTTCTCACACCAAGTGCAATTTGGCGGCATACACTTCTGATGTACGTGTAAACACTCGGAAAAAGACGACTGTCTGATTGTGGTCAGAGTTATGTAGCATAGAATGAAAAGATGTTTAGAGACAGTAACTCTGAAAATGGTCTATCTTAGCTTCATTTGGGGATCAAATTAAAAAGATGGCCATGATAACGCGGTTCACGAGAACACCAGCTGAGACTATCTAACTTTTCAGGCATTCCGACTCTGACTAGTGGCATTTATCGTCAGGTTCCAACAATTCAATGGCTAGGCCATAATGGTTCGCTGAGAGGAAAATTTGTCATGCTGTTAAACATCATTTTCTTAATGCTGATAACATCAAGATACCCTGAATAATTAGGAAGGACTTGCAACCGACGATCACCCAGCTGTTAGTAAGGACATCTACAATAGCGTCTGCATCCGAACACCACCAAAATTCTGTTTGTCGGTCGTTTAGAAATTGCGCTTTTGCCTTAGTACTCAATGTCCTGTAAAACCAATCGACTCGATCACCTTTGTCATGTTGTGTCTAGTTCTCAGCCAGCCGGTTACTGAAGTTATTCCTTCGCTTAGGCGTGCATCGACGTCCGCAAACTTTGGAAACCGACTGTACAAGACCTGATTTAGCGTTCAGTTGATATGTGCATCACGCATTTATGCATGAATACGTGAGCTTGGAATCACCGCGTAAACACTGTCGATATTTCTAAAACTAAACTTATTGAACTTCAGATCAAGCCGCTCTTAGTTCAGCGCACCGTCCAATTTCGACATATCGGTATACTTCTGGAGTCAGTCTTTAAGTGTTCACAGCTGTTACTCATACTTCGACTGCATAGAATCCATTTTAAAACTTCAGTTCAATGGGAAGTTAGCCCCGTTTTCGCTTGGGTATCAATTGTAGATTGTAACCAGGTTTCACTGAAACGAGTTCGAAATGGATACAGAAGACTGACGTACGTGTTGCAGTTCGATCCAGAAATGCCACTTCACTCTAACAGCCGAAAATATATCTCAAACCATAGCTGAACTTTTATCACAGGCATACTCAAAATTTGGCATCGATGATATGCCTATGAGGCCGATCTATCCACACTGCTTATTTCAAGTCCCCTGGCATCACAGTTACATAAAACAAGACGTTCTGCCCAAGTGAAACACTGAAAAAGTTGGGATGGATGAGGAAAACCCCCTTCATATTTCGACGCCGACGGAAATTCTGGGATAATCCGTTGTGCATTCTCTATGAGAACGTGTAGCTCAAGCTTACCGGGTAATCCGGACGTTGTCGGTTGACTCAGTCATATCCTGTTGAATGGCAAATCCTTACTATCAATTGTGTATTGTTGAACTGGCACAGATGTGGAAAATCGACCTGGAAAACGCTCAGGTTTTAGAGTGAGAACTGAGCAAGAATGTTTCTTTGCAAAACAAAAACCACAAATGCCAGATAACCTATACACAGAAATGACAGCTACCTCATCTTGAGTGCATGGTAGTTAGTTTTGTACAGTGGCCGGATGTGCTGAACACAAGGTACCGAACGGTATCTTGTGAGCTCCTCTACCGTATCTGTTTTACGGAGCACCGGAACTAACATATACAAGACATCACACAGAATTCACTTATCTTCATCGCCATTTGCTTCCCATTCCCTTAGAGTCAATGTTTCAGAAGTAACGTCCCTCCATACTAGATCAATCTTGGCTTACGAACTAGTAGTTTACGACTGACTCACGTCTTGCCTAGTTAACGCGCTCCACAAATCGTGATTGATTCAGTTGTTACGACAAGGTCCCAGACAAGAATAGAACGTTACCATCACAAGTTGTTCCCAAATAGGGAAGCAAACAGTGAGTTTGACACATCCTAATTATCGGTGCGGAAATTCCATGATTCAAAGGACCACAGATAATCTAGCTCCTAAGTTATTCCTCTTCCACACCGTGGTAACTGCATACTTCTAATGGATAAACTGTAGTGACTCAAAGCCTCAAAATCTTGGCTTTTCCATTCCCACAGTGTTGTTTAAAACGCAACCCTGCGTGAATTGTCGTTTTTATTTCTGGGAATCGCCTAAATTGTTCTCAGGTATTACCATTATAAATGATCTATGAAACACTGAGTATCTGTAAACCATCTTCGACTAGCATGGCTTGTTCGAAAATCTTGTCACCAATTCTTGTCTGAAAAGGAATGGACGAGACACAAAACATTCGTGACGTTTCCAAACAGAAAGTTGTTATCCGGTTCAAACAGCACATCACAAAATATAACATGTAATGCAATGATAAACACAATTAAACCCAAACGACATGAACAAGAAACCAATGGAGACAAAAACGGAAAGGGTCACGAAAGGTCAAAAATAGCAGGTGTTCCTCCTGAACAATGCCGTCACAGCCATTGACAACGTTTGTACCGTTTAATGAACGTGCAAGGGAAAAAAGAACGAGAAACTTTACACGATGTAATACAAACTATTGTATCAGATTCACGGTGCTCATCGACGTTTCTTGACCAACTTTTCAAAGTGGCCTATTCGACCGGTGGGAGCTGGCTGGACGGAGTCAGTGCAAGAGGATGGTCGCGGCGAATTGAGAACAGCCGAACAAGCAGGGGTGTCCGAAGCCTCAGATTCCGGTTGCAGTTTGGGCCCGGTTGCTCCGTGATCAGGGTGAGAATTACAAGGTTTACTGGATTCACACTGAGTGCGGAAAAGGTCAAGGATCAATTGTTGTTCTCCAGCTTTTACACCCTAGAGAAAAAGACAAACAAAACGATCATACGGATTGCAATCATTAAATACATGAAGTAGCAAGTGAAGACAATAGACGCTTTTGCAACACGCACAAACTTGGTGTAATTGTGGTTCGTACTGTATGCAACATGCTCTGAAATCTAATGCAACCTCCATCCAGACGGATGAGTTGTACTCAACGCAATCCAGACGGTCGACTCAATACGGTTTACAAGATTATTACTTTTGGCTGAAGTAAACTAGATACTGCTTCGGAGTACGAACAGTGGCGAGATAAAAAAAACCGTGTACGACTTTTGCGAAACGACAGTCCATCTGAAACAAGTACGTAAAAGCTTAATGAGCACAATAGCCCGATATTACAAAAATTGTCAATGAGCTCATGAACCGGGAAACAAGTATTTTGACAACGTCTGTGACTGGCAGATGTATTGAGCTACCGTTATACAATACACACCGTCACTAATGAGTCAAACAAGAAGAAGCTAAAGGGCGTATATTTCAATACCAAGAAAGCCAGGATTCGAAGGCGATGATTGAAAACGTGTGTACGCACTGCATCGGAGCGTGATAACAAAGAGACTGACGATACACTACTGCCAACAAATATGGGGGATACATTAGCCATGCAAAATAGTGTTTATGTTCATGGGTGTGTAGTTTCATATACTTATTGCAGTGGATGTCTAGGAAAAAAAGAACTTCCCACCCCATACGTCTTTTGCAGTCATCTACAATACCAAGCTGCTCGCATATATTACATGATTGGTTGGAATAATCAATCAAAATCTGACTTTTCCAGACCATATTACAGAGTTACGCTGACCGCCAGGTAACACTTTTAACCATGTACACTGCCTACAAAGAATGCACTTTCTAGTAAGTGAGTCGGAAACGATTTTAGACTACTGCGAAGGTTGTTAGATGAGCCAGCGAAATGTGCTATGCATTTGTATTCCTAAGCGATACTTTGAGCTTGTTCAATAGAATACGATATAAAGACTCTAACGATGAATGCTACAGAACTCAGCTTGGAGTCAATTTCTCGCGGTACTGCTGCTTTAGTACACAGGTACTGTCACCTCAAATGAACACTACCGAGCCGCCATGCTCCATGAAATACAATAGGAAACATGTCTGGTTGTTACCAGTTCCTGTCTGACCTCTGGTCACTAACAATCAAAATCAGGCGATGACCTTTCTTGCAAATATACACGCGGAAATTGCGTTCCGTGCAAGCATCAGGCGAGCTCGACTATAAAAGACAATTAAATGATTAAAGAATCAGTATGAATGTTTACATAAAAAGAGTCCCAGGCTGTATTGCTTTACGGCAGCGAAACCTGGCCCCTCAGGGTAGAAGACTTGAACAGTCTTCAGGTGTTTGACCGGCGATGTCTACGTTCAGTAGCTCGTATCGGGTGGTACCAGCGAGTAAGCAACGAGGAGATTAGGAAGTGAGTGTTTGGCACTGAGTGTCAAGCGAGTTCTTTCGATCAGTCACTACACTTGCACAGACTTAAACGGTTAGGTCGTGTACTAAGGATGTTAGCTAGTCGTCTGTCACACCGAGCACTGTATGCCGACGCTGCGGCCGAATGGCGCAAGGTGGACAGATGATGACCTGGCGTAGAGAAATTAAATCGTTCGCGAAAGAGTTGATCACTGTAGATCGGGTTCTTCGTGACCCATAGAATCGGTGGCTTGAGACGTTAGGTGATATGGCGATCAACCGAGCTCAGTGGCGTGAATGTTGTCGTTGTTTGGCCGAGTTGTCTGTGAAGTGAGTGCACTTAAGGACGCGGGGCAGTGAAAGCCACAAGGAAGCTATCTTGCTGATGACGCTTTACTTTCACTTACAGCTCCGTTGTTTGTTTGCAAGGTGCAGGCACTTTAATGTTGTCTTTTGAATGTAGACGTACTTATTTTTTAGTGGTTAGGTTCTCTCCCCTTTCCCTTTTTCTCTCTTCTCTCTTCCTATATAAGGTTTTTTCTTTCGTGGTTGTGTGGCAGTTAAGCATCAGTGTGAACCACTGATGTATTGCTGTCTATGATGACAGACAAACAGTGAAAGAAGGGTTCTGACAGTGAGGATCAAACAGATTCCTGCATCCAAACCTAAAAATGGTCATTTAACAGAGTACTAGCAGTGTTTGTCTCCATTAGCATGCATTATACTTCTGAATCGAGCTCTCATCTCCACGGCATACAATACACAACTAAACGACGAAATTACACAGCAAACTGAAAGTAGCCATTAGTATGTTGAGAACGTGAAGTCGCGTTCGTCTATCGCACCAATAGTCTCGAGACCCACCCAAACTCAAGCCACAGGATGTGAGAAGCGGCGGGCTAGACGGGCCCAGTAGCGTTGTCGCCGTTCTTTAACTGAATTTTCTGCGAACTAACAGTAAGCAATGAAGCAAGGCAGTGAAAACCACTGCCATACGAATGTCGCCCGACCTCTTACTTCAACTCGGTTGCTTGTTTGAAAAGTGTAGGTACCTTGATGTTGACCATTCGAGTTTAGATAAATGGAGTCACGAATCTAACTCCAGTCGACTACACAAGAGTTAACCTTTGTTTTTACTATGCGTGAGCAATAGTCGAATATCAGTGGCGGTTACTGGAGCCGTATTGTCGATAACAATAAAAATGAAATAATCTCTTTCAACGGCAGTCCTCCATTGCACTCGTTATTGATCAAAAATACTCAGGCGAACAGGATAGTTTGTCGTAATCATGTTGGCGATAAGCTTGGGGACAAATTAGCTAGACATCAAAAGAAAATGCGACGAAACACAAAAGTGAGGTTGAAGCGACTTGTGAAAAGAGGCACAGTTAATCGGTTTTTAAACATACCTTCATGTCCAACACCTTCTGCAAGTCGGCTGATGTCGCATCGGGTAAGAGCTGTCGATAGCTCGTAAGAAACACCTGAGCTGCGCTTTCATCCACTGGGCCCATTATGAAACCAGAAGCGGTAGAATGTACAGATTCGGAGTTGACAAGTTGTGATGAACCTGCTGAGCCCACCGGCAGCATCACTGCTTTGATAATGCGTTCGGCGCGTCCCATCCCCTCGTGGACCAAGTTAGTAAAACTGCGAGGTGGTGCTTGGGAGAACTAAAGGCGTAACAGATAGCGAGTAAATGTACACGTGATTCGTGATGAACGTGAGTAAAAACCTGACTGGTGTCGGGACTATTAGGAATCGGTAGTTGAAGAGGGGCAGGGAAATCAGATGACGATTAAGTTTTTCAAATAACTGGTTGGATATTTACTCATTAATTTGTTGTGGTGCGAGAGTTTGATAACAGTAATCCAATGTCACGTTTGCGGTCAACGAATGTTGGAATCACAGGAAATGGTAACGGTTGAGAGTGTTGGAACTACTCTAACATCTAACCGCCCAACACTTTCGTGAGCATTTTCAAGCAATTTGAACTGGTTTGTTCTTAACCACAGTCAAGAGATTAACAACTGAAAATAGGTACTCCAAAAAAATATTAGACTGATGTAATCATTTCAGGTTTAGAGGTGAAAAAAGCAACACCTGGTCGAAATAAGAAATCAAGGAAAGCTGTTACAGAGTGATCACTGGGACTTGAACAGTTTCATTCAGTTCATCCATCAACACGCACGTTTCGGTTTCAGCTGTCACACAATCAAGTGAAACAACCCTAGAGACTAGGGAGAGAAAAAATGGGATGTAAAAATAGAAAACTTTGGGGACAAAAAAAGTAGTTCAGCGCGGGAAAGGGACAACAACGGCGATAGACTAAATCCCCTGATCGCTACGGTGTGTCCAATAGCGGCAAACGTGGTCAACAAAGACAGTGAGTTATCGCAAGAATTCCATCCACGCAACCGACTTCGTCCGGTGCCGCGCATACCAGTGGTAGACGTGGGCCTTCCACATTACGGCGTCACAGCTCAAAGGTGTGTAAAATAATCATTGAATTTGAAATGGGTCTTTTATACCATGAGTCGTTTTCTCACAGGTAGCATACCGGGTCGCATACGGACTGAACACTGCTAAAAGCTCGTCAAGAACAGTCGAAGTAGCAAGGATTCGAACTAGACCCACGTGGTATGTGGTGAGCTAATCCGAGCTTCAGGAGAAGTACAGCGGTCAAACAGACGATCACATTAGTATATACGCGTACAGCAACAAACCGTGCAAACATCACACACATTCGGTTTACCTTCGCACCGAATACAGGCATTTGCAGTAGGGCTGACTTGAGCGACTGTGTGTCCAGAAGCAGTTGCTCTGCGCCAAACGTGTTCACTGGTTTGCATCGGTAAAGTGAAACTGTGAACCGCGTGATCAGAGCGCCGGCGAATTTGATGCAAATTTGTGTGAAGGTAGCCCTTGGAATTAGAACGGAGTGAAAAGATAATTTTAAAGCAACAGTGTTTCACTAAAGTCAAAGTCAAAGGGAACGTTAGATTTTAGTGAAACCGCGAGAGCTGTTTGCAAAGTCAACAAACCCGCTTCATTTGGCAAATCTACGGTACTCAATCAGTACATCATGAGTTTGAATACGGATGAAGAGTTCGCGAACCACTTGATCATGAACAGAATGAATCTGTGGTGACGACAAAAAGAAAACATGCAAAGTGGATCATTCGCTAAACTTAGACTAGGGTTCATTTTCAAGTGACTCACTGGAACATATGCAAACACGTTCCTCGGCTGGTTAACGTTCGAGTATTTCAAGTAAATGATATTCGAATCTGTGACTGTACAGCTGATGTCCCTATTTCGCAATCTAAGGCTAATTTGAATCTGCCTAACAAATGTTCAAGCCTTATGACGCACAACGATCAAAGCACAATTTTGTATAGTTTATGAAGAAAAAAGAAACCTATGGCACTCTTTTTAAAGAAAGATGAAATAATGAGGTGACAGCGTAATCGGTGAATATCATATGAGCACCATGCGCACGAAAACGTCCGACTAAATGCAAAATGCAACAGACTGCTACTGTAGTTGATATGTGCGCATTTGCACGGGAAAAATGAAGTAACAGACGAGAGACGCAGTAGGTAAAACTGACATTTCGAAAGAGTGAAAAACACTTTTGATGGTACAAGTTCCAACAACCTTGGATAATAGGAGAAAACGTGCGTTATTTTATTAGAAAGAGAGGGTGCAATTAGTCAATTTGAGTAGCAGTGGAATACCCTTAGGTCAGAGGGCTCAGTTTAGGGTTAATAAGACTCAAGTTGGAGTAACCTAAATAGAGGCGCAGACACTGATGAACAGTGGATAAGTGGGGAGCAAAGTATCCAAGAGATTACTAACCAGCGGTGATAAGCGCTTAAGGAAATCAACTACAAAAAACTGTACACGTGATTTCTATCGATACGACGTTTAAGAATGTACGGATTTCCTGGAATGACTGAGAGGGTATTGTTTATAAATTAGAGGAGAGGAAGTTGTAGGCCAGAAAAAGTTGGCACTTCACATTCCGGGTGCCCTAGTGACAAAAGGTCAAATAACGATTCGCCATCTGCCCTATATCATAAAATGTTTGTGTGCAGAGGAAATGTCTGAAGATTGTCGGACTTTGTCAGAAACATCGATAACATGAATTGACCATGATCTGCTGTTATTCCCTTTCGTGAGGAGAAACAAAGTGTCGACACATTTGGGTACGTTAATAAACAAACTGGAAAGATAAACGGTCCAGTAAGGCAAGAGAAGAAAATCTAGTTGGGTGTTTGCTATCCACCACTATCGTCTGTACATTTGATTAGAAATGTGTGATTGTTTACTGACATAGATGTAATATACGGGGAAACAAAAAAGGGGAGAGGAATGCGCCCTGTAGAACATCGGAACCAGCAACGAGTGACGATAAGGTTTGACCACCGAAGTTAGTAAATCGAATCCGATTTGCACAGTGAACACGTAAAAGCTAGATAGCTGAAAAGTTTAAGAACTTGAAGAAACATCTCTCTCTTTCGTAACACTTCCAAAACATCACTGCAATTTGGGAGGCATATGCAGACGGCTCTTGATTTTCCATTAAGAGATGATAGAGTGGAGTGAATCAGACAAGTGAAGCATCCAAGGTTGAGCGTGAGCAAAGATGGGCAAACTGACTAGAATCCATGACGTTCGACTGAACATTCATTCGAGCACGGATGAGTTTTTCAAAAACTTTCAGTATTGCAGACGTACATGAGATCAGACGAAATCCAGCCGTCCCTATGTGCTCCGTCCAATAAGAGTCAGCAAATCCGTATTGTCTGAAACACCCGGTTAAAGGTTGACTGAAAAATTCCGTACATCCTTCAAGAACAGTCGATGATGGGCCGTCAGGTCCGCTAGCTCTGCTGGATTTTAATCGGATAAGTTCTTTGAAAACAGTTGAGCTTTCAAATAGAGCGGAAGAATCACAGGGAAGAAAGAAACTCTATAAAAACTGAGGAGTTATCCGTTAACTTTTTGAAATTACGATTGAGCTCTTCGACGTCAACAACCAGTTTCTTGGAAGGAGTTTCCAGTCCACTTGGCCTTTTTATGATTCACTGAATCTCCCGGTAGCTTTTATCACGCAATATTGTGTTGGTGTATAAAGAATTCAAACAACAGGCTGATAAACTTTGAAATGCATTTTAACAGATGAACAATCTTATGATTTATAAGCCTTTATTCCCTCAGAATCTTTTGAGAAGCGGAGGAAAAAATCTGTCTGCACGAATTATAATGGTTTTCTGAAGACAGCAAATTAGATGGATCGTCAACCGATCACAGTAGACATTCGATTCATCGTGAACAAGCAAGCTCAAAAAGGATAGAGATATCATTCCCTTAAGCTTGTTAAAGTTGTCGAGAAGAGACTACCGACTTCTGATTCTGCGATCTCCGTAGCAAGTAAATAGCATATGACATATCTTATTGTAAACCATGAGAGAGAGGTTCAAAACAGAGTGGTCAGATGTACTAACTGGGGCGCGCCTGTGGACAGCGAACAATCGCATTTTATCATGGAGGGCTAGATCGAGATATACATCAGGAGATGCAGAAAAGGTCACAATGTTGTGCATGCCGGGAGTAGCTAGACAGATTGTATCAAATCGGTTGAAATTACTGCAAACAACACATAATGAAGTGTTGAGAGCATCCGGGAAGGCTGTTTGCAGGCCGTCAACAAATTTGTCAGTCTCAATGACAAGACGGTTGGGAGACAAACGAAGATTACTAGAAGAAAACCACTTTAAAACCCCGGTTTGCACCTAACAATTAGGCGGTTCGCAGAAACACTCGAATGGGTAAACAGAGCCGGCATTGACGCACACTGAGTCACTGATGCAAGTAACAGCGTCTCCAACACATCTTATGTAACACGCGAGATGAACCATAAGGTAACAAGTGAAACTTTCGATTTGGACGACTCCGTTTTTGTTAGGAGGCGCATCTCCTAACGAGACAGCCAGGACGTGTCACGCCACATCGTTCGATCGGCCCAGCTCGGACGGTATGGTCTTAGATGGTGGTATGGTCCCATTCAACCAATCAGATCGCAGGTGTGCGGTCGAACGCCTGCGCGCTAGCTGAACAGTGTTTTTTCTCGCGTCGCTTTCTGACTGCCATTTATGACTGTCTTATCCGATTCGCTTCGTGTCTGTCGCCCATCTATGGTAGTCGTTTTGTCCTATAAATCTAGGGCTTCTGTGGCCTTAGTTTGTCTCGTCTTGTCCCGTCTCGTCTCTGTCTCGGCTCGTTCGTCCAATAAACAGTGCGGTCGTATCTCTTCTGATTTCTCGGCTTGGGCCAAGCGACTGAACGCGTAACGAAAGTGACGATCCAATAGTTTTCCATGTCCTCAAGTAACCAGGTTTCCTGTGACATAATCACACCCATGTTGGCACATTCACAAAGTTGGAGAATGTTGTTCATTCCAAGTATGTTACTGGACAGGGAACGGTTGTTTGTTTATGTGTCTATTTTTTCGTCCAAAACAGCCTTCTTCTTTGAGAAACCTATCTTACCTAATCGGAACTGTCCAGAGCAATTGAGAAAACACAGCAGCTTTTTGCACCCGTCTTCGGGTTTGTCTTGGAAGCAATTACGGAGACATTCGCGTTATTTTTGGGACCGAGATCTTCCGTGTTAATTATTACGAGAAGTATAATACGATTTCTGTCAGGCGCATTACTATATCGTGGACTAACCAGCGTATTTTTCAGGTATAGATAAACGTAATTCATTGATGTTATGCCTTTGAAATGCAACATTTCACCCTGCGCGACGTTTCCTAACTTTCCACTTGGATTTTTGACAAACTCGATTCATCTTATTCTCAAACGTTTTCGCAATAAATGAGAACCGCGAAGATGAGGAAACACAAAATGATTCCAAATAATCGTGAGAGTAGTTTGACACAATGCTATTCTCACAATCACTAAAGAGTAACCAAAGTTAAAACGATCCAACAATATGCTGAAGAGCGAATAGGTAAACAAAGTCCGGAATAGTAGTTAAAAGCTAATGCACGGCCAAATTTGAAGGCCCCGCCAGTCGATCGTGTCTAACGAAATCATTTTCAGAGGATCCCTTCCACAGGAACACAACCACAAAACCCAAATCGTCTTGAACACCTCCTCAGCCTTACTCTAGTCACGTTTAACCTTTTCGTAATCCAATGTTTCGATAATCTACGCTTCTGTATAACGATAGTCCGCCGGGCTAGTTTATTTCATGAACTAGTTATTATTCAATCATCAATAACGAAATGCGCAACTATTATAGACAGCATGTATGTAAATTTCAATTGGAATTGTGTCATTTGGTTGCTAACGTGCAAAATCTTACAACTCGGTGGCTGAAATACAGAAGCAAGAAGTCGGCTTGTGAGTGCCTGATACGGCTGAGCTGAAAATCAAGCTTGAGTTGATGTAGTGAAAACTTCTGATCTAGAGATAGGCGCGACAGGATCCCATGATCATGAGCTTGATTGTCAATTATATCACATCGATCGAGCAAGTAACACGCGATGTAATCAGACAGCCGGAAGCAAAATCAAGGACACCCAGAAAACAGCAGTATTCATACTTGATAGGCCGAAACGACACAATTGTCCTCAACTGTTTGGTATGCACACGAGTTGCTAACAATCGAGGTTTAGAATTACCGAACAAATATACATTACTCACCGGACTGTGTAGAGTGTGTCTCGAATCAGAGGGACTTGTGAGCGAAGATGTTTCACTATCTCCGTCACATAGACACTCTGATCGCCCACCTGGATTAGATTGTTCCACGGCAAACGCGCCATGGCAGCCAGTTGAGGCTCGGCTGCGGCCTCCAAATCTGAGACCAGACGGTGTACACAAACCGAACGGCATGCGGCAAAACCATCCAATTCGGATGCGAATGAGATTTTGGTACTCCAACTTGGTGGTCGAACCTTGGAAATGAACAGGGAAAAGGTTACAACAAACGGCAAAGAAACAATGCGATAATGTAACAGGTAAGTGGATAGCAATTTTCAAAGGTTAGCTAATACACAGGTCAGATGATGTCCTGGATTGAGAGGACTGAAATGCTATAAGTGAATTCTGTGCAGAAATCAGGGTTGTCAGCCGGAACAGACTAACCACAAAACCAGAAGTAACATTTCATCACTGTATGAAGTGAAAGCGGACAGTAAGGTTCAATCCGCTCCTGCCTACAAATACGTAAAACAAATAGGCAGATCGTGACATAGTTAGGTAAACCAAAAGCACATGACCGTGATCAACTATACAAAAAGGACGTGCCTGCTGTTTGGGGTAACATCGGCTTAAACACACCCACTAGGGTCCACCAGCTGCGTTACGCTCGAAGTTGAGAAAAGCCACGCCATTTAGGTCTTGTCATAACAAAACTGGAGCACGACTCGGTATGACGGACTACGCATCTCAATGACCTATTGAGATATATTTGAAGGTGTGACGATCAAACAGATCATTTATGATGACCAAGCAAGTAGATAGAGAGCTAATCAGATACAGTGTTATGGGTCACCCTGCTAGGGATCGGAGGACAGCTGGCAACCATTTTTTGGGAAAAGCGGTACTAATCTTAGTACACCGTAACCTTGCGATACAGATATTTGAGTCAAGGCCTTTGGTTAATAATATTAATCGCTCACTTGTCTGCGTTAGGGCGTCCTGTCAACATCTCAAACCAGCGCCAAACAATGAATATTCCAATAACGCCAATTGCATACAAAATCGGTCGTCTCGCAGTATGAAGTGAGTCACCCTATCTACTGCATACAGCTGGTTGGATAGGACAAAACATAATACTGCTAACCCCCCTTCACTGTCCAGTCCAATTTAGCTTCCATGCCCCTCGCGACCCCGATTCTAGTAAATACTCAACCGATCCCACAACAGATATAGCTGATCACAGTAACACTGCCATGGTAAGACCCATGTCATATCACCCAGACTCCGAGTCTCGTTTAGGGTGACAACCTATCACGCAGAAAATGGCAGGTGGCTGTTTCAACTGTATGCTAAACCATAGGTAACTTGTAGTCCGTAGTAGTTATGGAATCAGGTCTGATCCACGGGTATACGCAGGTTATCAGAGCAACCGTAAACCTACGGATTCAGGCGGAACAAAACGGAATGTTTCAGGTTTACTCAGATTAATTTGGTCATGCACGTAACAAACTAATAATTAATAAACACACAACTTAGAACCAAATGGAGACTGCGCGGAACTCAACTGTCAGCAAGTGGCGTCGTACACAGCAATAGGTCAAACAATTAAACTGGATGATCTAAAAACGAGTAATAATAATAATAATAATAACATCCTTGTGGGGCGATTAGGGCGAGAATACGGATACCAGAGTTGCGTGGTACATAATCTGTCGGCTCCCATCCTGGTGGTCACCGAGGGTTTGAGACCTTGGGCGGCCGTTTTGTTACCAAATTAGTGGTAAAATTTGTGGTATTCCAAATTCTTCTTTGTTTGTTCCGCCTAGAATCAACACTAGTTTTTGCATATCGTCCGTGTCAGTTTCAGTTGTCATCCTCCTTCGAACCAGACATGGTCGCATATAGATCACGTTAGCTACAGGTGCTGTGACTGCGTTCAGAACTGCCGTTCTAATTAGAGCACATACTTAGACCCAGATAATGTGTTGGTACGTTGTCACTTTGCTTCCACTTTTCCTATACGCAACAACCCTACTGACCCAGAGGCCGGTCGCCGCAAAGTATTGATACCAAGCCGACTTAGAATGCGAGCTTAGTAGTTTTAACCCCAGAGATCCAAACAGTTGCTAGGCCCAAATTTCACAGATTACTCGTGAAGCAAGCGCATTAGCATGCTGCAAGTAGTTCGTGGGATGAGTTAGTGGTGAATCCCAGCGAAGTCCCTAGAGTCGATCTATGTCAAATAAAATATTGCTAACGAAAATCCATATAACAAGTTAAGGAGGACATTATTAAGCCCAGGTTTAACCGGATCGTCGACCGTGGGGCTTGGATAACCGATAAGGTCGAGGGATAGGAAACTGCTTTTGTCTTGAAGAACAATAGCATATTATTCGAACCCATCTGTATTACTCCTTTATGGAGTCCGTCTCTCAGTGAAGCTATCGGCGAGACAGACAGCAAGCTCATCCATAATAGGTCCAGAAGTTTAGACCAATGGGCTGAAAAATATGAGGGTAAATTTAGTTGAAGTCCTTCCTTCACCGTCTTACCACCATAAGCTTGCAATATAGTGCTTCGGTCGGAGACTTAGAACCGCCTAACAAACCTGAGGTTTACAGTTCCATTCCGGCTCCCAAGCGCAATAAAGTTGCTGGCCCAAATGACTTCGCGGCACCACATTTCAAGGAAGGTGGGTAAGCATTAATATGAGATCTTGGCTCAGTTGTTTTAGCTAGTGTGGACGACGGAAAACATTCGGCTGTGCCGGTGTCACTTGATAATAGTTACAATATTCGAAAAAGAAATCGAGTGCTCTTGTGAAACGACATGAGCATGAGAATGATCCCGGCCCGGACTAGGGGTCTTGCTATCCATTATCCTTCGTCAACTCAACACAGCCCGAGAGACCAACGTTAGGGAGAAACGGACAGGGTTTAACCCTGGACGAGGAGGTACTTATCAGATTTTCACTCTTCGATAAACTATGGAGCGGCGTTATGCGCACCGTCGGCCAGTCGCTGTTCCTCTCGATCATAAACATGCGTTCGATTCAATCAGTCGGCATCCTACGTAATGCTGGCCGATAATTGCCGAATTGTTTGACTATAAGGGCGAGAACGGCTTGGTGAACCAATACACACTGTTATAATCGCTTAAACGCAGTGATGCACCAAACGAGTATGTGGACATTCCGTCGGTGCTTTACTCAGTCTAGGGTTTACGGCGAGCTGTCTGACAGTTTCAGCACCAACAGCGACGTACGTCAAGGCTGTTCAGTTCCACCATTTCTAATTTCTCATAAATGAAATAGTAAAAGACTGTCTCCTGTATTCAGAAAAGGTCGGATTGGACCTCCTACCTGATTTAAGGCAAACTGATCTTGATATTATGCTGAATTGACAATTTATATGCAACACAGACATTTGAACCCATTTTGCGCTTTGCTAAACAGATCAGAATACGCTTTGCAGCCTCAAAGTGAAAACTGGTTCTGCAAGACTGCGGTTGTCACATAGATGTGATGTACGGTAATAAAGGTATTTGACCGGCTTATGTAACTAGGAGGTTGTATAAGAATTGTCAGTGATATAAAGGATGGAATAGAAGCTCCTGTCTGCAAGGTTAGAGCAGCATTCACTAATATATGATAACTGGTGACAGAGAGGCACTTCCCTAAAGTCTAAGAGTCGTGTACATAAGGCGACTGTGCTATTTTATGGTCGCTCAGAGTAGATATGAACCACCTTCAAGTGTCTGCGCTTGATTAGCCACATCGAGTAGCACCGACAAACAGGCAACGAAGAAATTAGGAAGGTGGTATTTAGTAATGAATAACAGGCGAGATCCTTCGTCCTATCCTCAAGTATTCATGGACTTAGATGGTTAAATCATGTACTAAGGATGCCAGCTAGTCGTCTGCCACATCAAACACTATGTCAATGACACAGTCAACCGGCGCAGTGTCAGATGGCGACTAGGCACGAAGAAATAAAATCAGCCTCAAGGGGCTCGCCGCTGCAGGTCGGATTTGTCTCCGGGGGTTAGGCCCTCGTGACTTTCAGAGTAGGAGACAATAGGTGGGATAGCGGCTAATCGGTTTCAGTAGTGTAAACGTTGTTGTTGTTGTTTGGCAGCGGTGTACGTGAACTTGGCGCAATTAATAATGTCGAGTGGCAAGAGCTGTAAGGAAGCTGTCCTGTTGATGGCTCCTTAACTTCACCTATGGTTTAGCTACTTACTTGCAGAGTGTACTCACTGTGATGTTGAAGGATCGGCCGTACAAATGGGTAATTTTAACAGTCAAGTTCTTTTCGTTCCTATCAATTGGCTTCGTAGATCGGACTTGTTTTTTATTTTTCAAGGTTTTATAGCAGCTAAAAATCAGCGCAAACCACTGATGGATTGCTGTCCATCACGATGACGTTTTAGGTGACGATTCCGCTGGACTTGTTCCATAAAAGGAGACAGGTTAATATTCAGTTTAAACAGCGAGGAGTCGAAGCACAGAGCATAAAGTATCAAAAATCTATCAGAACAATCCGATTTCGAATAACGCTCTCCATACAACCGACTACAGCGTGGGAAAGCAAGCTGCTTAGAGTCGAGGCTGTAGATAGACAAACGTATGTAATCGTAAGCAGTTCAACAGGCACGAGATCATCTAACAAAACATAAGTCTAAGTAGGCTGACTGGCACAAAATAAACAAGATTGTATCACAACCGACTGAAGTGGATGACACCAGCAGGGGAGTGGTGAACACGGTACACAAATCAACGTCAATCAACGTCAATCAACTTGATCATTAAAGGAGCTCTTTCTCTATGGGATATCACGCTACGATAGAGGGTTCGCTTAAATGTTCCAAACTGCAGTCAAGCAGCCTGATAGCTTTACGTCCAGGTGGTGTACTGGGTGAACGCTTGATTTGGCCTGAAAATGATAAATAAAATTCCACATGATTTTTGACGCCATGGTGTATGAAGCAAACGGAAAAGAAGCAAAAGCGTTGAAGTGGTCAGGTGGAAATGCACAGATATTTCTAGTCATGTAAATTCCATTCGACGTCCCACGGATCTACGCTAGTTTCAGTTCGAAGAGGTGTTAATTAGGAAAACGAAGATAAATGCAAGAACAGAACGACAGCTCAATTTATTAATAAAAACAAACCTCTAACTTTAACCGTTTCTCTAGCTCTTCAACCGTTTTCAAGCAGAATGCAGCTGTGACCAGTACAACACATACTTTCTGCACCTCGTCCGTTGTCAAGCGAGGAACCTGTGGATAGAACAGAAAAAGAATGTCTGGAGGGCTCCAAAATAACAAAACCGTGCAAAACTTATTGTATGGACTTTACGGCTGCAAACATCAGAACACACACATCTGCTTCCGATTACTGAAGTCTTCGTGACCTAAACAACGGTACCGACCTTTGCTATTCTTTTGGGAAAGACAAGTCTAACACGTTGACAGAAACAGTAATATACCTTCTGAGGGTCCTAAAAGGTTTTGCAAATAGAACCTATTCTTTGTCACCTCGTGCAATTTTGATACTTGCTGAGACAGGCTGGAAAAGTCAGCTTAGTGGTTGGGTGCGAGAAATTATTCTTACATCAAGATTTGAGTTTGTATGAGGCTTCCAACTACCTGGATAAGACTTGGAAAACGATGTTAATATGTAAATGAGAACAATACCGGAAATATAGGATAACTGAGCCAATGGCGCGTCAATTGTAGAAATGTGTTCCTTCTAACTTCGCATTTAGCTTGAATGTGGCATCTAGACCTAATACGCCACAGTGAAAATAAGAAAAATATAACACAGGTGTGCATATGTATGTGACGGCCAATGCTCAGTCTATCCATGACACAACAATGCCCAGTGAGCACGTACATACTTGCTGATCCTCACGAAGCAGATTAGCAAACAACTGATTGACAGGAATGCTGCTACCTTGTTCTGTTGCCGTAATGTTGCTCCGGCTCTGAGATTTTGACGCATCAGAAGTGGTTGAGCCCAAAGATTGGCCCCGACCGATGCCTAGTTCACATAAAAATAAATGGGAGACGGGAAATTGGATGGATGGGTCAACAGTTTCACAAACCACAGAGAATCAATTTGGTTACGGATAACACGAAAGTATCTGGAGTGAGTTTTCGAAATTTGAACGCTGTCTTATCAGCTTTCAAACCGGCGGTTTAGTTCGTTACGTTCTTCCACATATCAACCTTTAAGATTGCGGTATACCCCGCTGCATGAAAGCCAAAGGCGATCGGTTAAGATCGAAGGCGAGCACCTAACCCATCGAGTTTTGCTTTTTGGTGACAGGAAAAACTATAGCGCCTGATAGTATCAACTGTAGTGGTAATATAGCAAGTTGCCGCAAACGCCGTTCGAAGAAAGTTACTATTATTTATACCACTCATACGTTACATAGTACTATATCTTAATGATAAACATTACTTAACTCAACAGGTCGAAAGAATGAATTAACACATCGCACGCTGGAAAATGTTTCTCTGGCCCTCGCAATCGTTGCAGTAGTCAGCTGAGACTTTAAAGAATGACGAACTCCAAAACATACCAAAAGGACGTGACTCAAAATCGTTTGTAGAGTCATCCGTTCACTCACCTAAAGCTGAGAGGCCACTTAATCCAAAAGCGGCCATTTTTGCGGTCATCTCAGGCGCAAACAGGCCTGTGCCGGTATTTCCACTGCCCGGATTCCCAGGTTTGCCGATCGAAATACCAGGGATTTGGGCCAACAAAACCCACATCGTATACTCCGACAAATACTGACGTAAAAGTCGCACTAAACCGAGGAGTCCGTGACCTCGATTTAATTGTAACGTCTGCTTGATAATTTGTTTGTAGAGGAGAAACAAGTCGGTGGCAGAATAGAGCGTATTTTCGCCAGAGTCGCCGACACCTGAAGACACAGGAGGCGTGACTGGACTAGGAGAACCTAAAAAATTCCCGAAGAAGGAAGTGACAAAATCCTCTTTTGACGCCGTGTTATTATCACCTAAGTCTGAAAACAGAATGCGTGGCAAACTAGCGTCGAGACAAACAGTTAACAACAAAGATAAGTATGCAGGGACAAAGGATAGAATATGGAGTAAGAAGTACAAGAGAAATCTTTTACGAGTCGACACTGTAGTCGATTCTAAAATTATTTCAACTAATTAGTTCGTTCATCAAGTTAGCTGATTTTATTGAGAGTTTTCTATCTATTTTTAGGAAAAAGAAGACTGGATGCCAACAATTGAAAATTACAGTGACAACAAACATAACAACATTCCAGCCAGTGAGTGACGAAGCGAAACTACTCAGCGTAATGAGAGGCTATCAATTTCTAGTACACGTTCCTGTAATTCAACATCGCTCGCGTGATGCGGCCGCCAAGAACGGGTAACACACAGCAGCCATCGTAGAGAACAGCATACGGGCGGCCAGATTTTGTAGCGGTAGAGTGGTACCGCGCTCATGATCGCGTCATACACCCTGCCCTTTAACGAAAGACAGATGACTCAGGTTGAAAAATACCAGCTGAGCCTTAGTGGTACGTAGAGACCTCCACTACGACACCAACCTAAGATGTGGTAAACCTTAAGGATAAACAAAATCCTAGACTAAGTCCAGACTGTATCACCCGGGGTAAGTGCAGGAGCAAGCCGTGATCAGTCATGAAGCAATATTTCGCTGTGGTACCTCAATCACCAAACGGTTTGGAGAGTTGGGAACTACCTGCGTACTGTCAGTGAACAAGCAGACACCAACGACATAGACTAAGCCGACGATTATGTTTCCAGAGAGAAGTTTCACACCGCCACTGGTGAGACCAATCGGAACATCAACGATGAGAGTTGAGAAAAAAGAGACAGGATAGTCCTGATACACTCCACCGGGGGTGGAGAAGGATGGTCAGTCTAACATAAGCCCCCACTCCACCTGAAGTTTGATCGCACAATATGCTTGGAATGGACAGATATATCAGATAAGTCATCTCACAGCAAACAATCATAGGAAGCAGAGAAGAGAATGAAGAAACATTTCACTTTGAAAACAGTGTACATTCATATCTCTAGTGTATACACGGGTGTCGGCTTCAGAGACCACGCTTCACTGGACGAATACAGCCGGCTACAATAAATCTTCAACGCTGATTTGGTGAAGCCTATCCTTACTGTTGCACACAGTGGATTTCAGAAAGCAAAGTAACTAAACAAATGAACACCGGACAATAAATGCAACTCAACAGAGTCGATAAAGATTAATTGTATGTAGAATACTGGGGTATAGATGATACTGTGTGACCTAGCCTAACACGAACACTAGGATACACGAGCAAAGTCGTCTATTTCCTGGGACAAGTGTCTTCATCTTGCAATAGCAAGTGAACGCCTGGTTATTATCGTACTATTTATACACGTCTTGAGCCTAGATTGGCTGTACTGAGGTTCTAGTCGCCGTTGAAAATTCTAGACTTGAAATTACACTATGAGAAAAAGGGAACAAAACGAAAAATATTAGCTGGAAGAAGTGACAACCGAGGGTTTGTAGGTAAGTTGCAGATTATGACATACTGCCACGTAGGACAGTGGCTCCGATCATCGAATTGGATGATCACTGAAACTTCCACACGATAGGCAGCACCAAACAACTTCACTCGATGAAACGACCGTAGCCACATCGCTGCTTGAGAACACATCTTGTTCTAGCCAACCGTTGATAATTTCGATCGGTGTGTTGTCCGCTAGTGTTGGGGAAAGCCACGTTTTCCCAAAAATTAGCCTTATATGTAAGGAAAGTGGATTCGTCGTTCACTGAGAATTTGAAAGCCCGTCAGAATTCTCGAACATCCGAGAAGTTGCGCTCGCTCCTGATTGGTCCATTCGGTGGCCTAGGTCCAAGGCCACCCCAAACCTATAAATACAGTTGCTGCAAGTCGCTATTTTGCCTTCGGGCTGAGCAGCAAATAAAGTTCGTTTGAAGGCTGTCTTTTTCCTTACTTGTTGGAGGGTTCTAAGTTGCGAGAGTTGCGTTCCGATATTTGAGCTCTGATTTCCGTCCCGTTTAGCAATATCGTTGCGTTCGTTCGTGACAAAGATACTGTTCGCGGTCTTGCGTTTGTTCTTGTCTTTTCTCTATCAGGTGGGGTCGTAACAGCTAGAAATCATCAGTAGTGTACACTCTTATGAGAAGTCCAGCTATACTTGAGGGGTTAACGTGTTCATCAGTACTATCATCAATTTATCAGACACAGTTCCTGGCAACTGTTTCCAAATTACCTTGTCACAGTGGCTGGAACCAAAGGAAATCTGCGTATAAATGTCAGCAAAAGCAGTTCACATGCACCGTATTAAGCATAAATCCGAAGGGGTGAACCCTTGATGTGTGAGTGGTGGCGTTTGTCATTCAGCCGGTTAATGATGGTTAACTAGATGATAGGCTGACATCAAAACGAAGCCCTAATGTCTTGGAAACAAAAATAAAGACTCCAACGTTTAGCTCTAAGCTAAGATATTGCGAATATAAAGCAAAGAGAATGTCGGTATAAGAGTACACTTGGTAAACTCTGGACAAGAGTATGAAAACAAGAGGAGATTTTAAATTTAGACTGAAAAATCAAGCGAAACCTTCAGCACACAATAAGCCAGCAAACCTGATAAAAAGAAAAGATAGCAAACCACCACGGCTCATATATAGAAGCAAGATAACGCGTGGTTTACACGCATAAACAAAACTCAGTTTGCAAAATCTCATGCTGCTTCTGTAAAGTAGCTTCTTTCCATGTTAAAAGCCAACATGAAGCAACAGAGGAGAGTGTGGTTCCATGATCGTTACATAAGGACAATTAGTTGTAAGCTCTATTCTGTCATGTGTACCATTACAATGGACGGCTTGAGTGAATGATCTGAAAAGTTCGATTTAACAGAAATTACGAACAATTCAAATACGGTCAAAATCCTAGTCCAGTCCAGTTAGTTGACTATATACAGCATACGGTTGAGCTTCGGTTTTAGATGTCATACGACGGTCCGAGGTCCCCAAGCTAGCAAGCACGAGATAAGCAATGCAATCAGAAAATAATACGGAATGTACAATAAAAGGTACACACCCACCAACAATGAAAGATAGTTATGGTAACGCTAGAAGGAACGCGACTTACCGCCGTCTTTGAATACATCGCTCAGTTCGCGATTAGTAAGACTTGATTTGTTCACTGTGAAGTCCCCGATCAATCGATTATGTAACTGGTCACGTAACGCTTTCTCCACGTGGTTAAGGTACAGGTCAAAATGTGTATCGAAGCAGCTGTAGCGGAGAGTAACGAGTTGTCAAATTCAGTTAAAATAAAAGCGTACGACAGTATTCGCTGGGTTCAATCCTACGGCACCCTGGATCAAATAGTACTGACAACTCAAGCTGTAGTCAGTTTGTCACATGAATCACATCGGTAATGTAAAGAAAATTACCTAGAAATCAAGCCATCAAAAGCTTGTTTCTTCCAACCGGAATCGTCCACCTCTGAATTAGCAACTGTTCGGTTTTCAGTGGAAACTGTACAACCGGCAGAATCTTCAACGTCGCGCTCATTCTCATCATCGTCGAACGGATTCAATGACTTTTTAGGAGGTCTCGCCACCGGACACTGATGGCTATCGGGCAAGGCATAATTTGGATAGATCTTGTTCAAACTGAATTCAAAAGCCAACGTTCTTTGAAGTCCGAAAATCACAAGGTTGTGAGTCAATTCGGCCTGACGTCGATTCATCACAGTCTCTAGGTCGATTCTGGTGATATGACAAAATTCAACGACCAATCTGTAAAAGAAACGCCAAGCAAAGAGAAAACAGGCTGATATTCCAGTGGCTCTTGTTAGTGTCACAACCATCAAACTAGAAAACAGCCATAAGAATGAAAGAATGACCACACGAGCTTCACAGAAGGCCTTCCTCATGTTGCAGAAGGTTCCTACGTAGTAGTGACTAGCCAGCAGTTTAATCGATACACGGAGTTGCAGTACTTGAAACAGCTGGCCGTCTAGCAGGACAGCCAACACACGCTATATCTAATTATTTTGCCGTGAACTCGTTCAACCACGATCGTTTCGCTGCGCAACTTTGATCAACTACAGGTCGACAGCGATTGATCTATGGTGGTCAATCTGCGAACCGAAATTCAACCTATGTGAGGCCATGTGAAATAAACGGGAACCATCGTTCTTCCAATGGCACATGATGGACTGCTCATTCGACAGACGATCGCAGATCGACTAACACAGCAGGGTCATCAAACAAGAACAGTAACATTTCAAATCAGCAAACGTCAGAAAGACAGTGCTTCAAACTCAAAGACAGTGAGGTGCAAGTCAATCCGACGCAACAGAAAAGGAAACCGAAGTGGAAGCAAATTTATGGTCGGTCGTCGGCGAGACGATAATTGAACCCGATGCAATGTGCGTGTTGGATAACCGATTCGACTGCCTGTTCGTTTATCCATCACACCAACTAGTCGACCTTGAAATATACGGGGTACAGAGGCATGTGACATAACCGGCTACACATAGGTACATGACTGTTTCAACACAGACTCTCAGTTTCCGAACAGGTAGTCAGCAATCAGTTATTATGT
The DNA here is from genome assembly GCA_013368495.1 of Paragonimus heterotremus. Taxonomy (NCBI): domain Eukaryota; kingdom Metazoa; phylum Platyhelminthes; class Trematoda; order Plagiorchiida; family Troglotrematidae; genus Paragonimus; species Paragonimus heterotremus. The sequence goes on from LUCH01001067.1 coordinate 132,545, forward strand.
CCACTGTTAACGTTTCGCTTCTGACATAGAAGCTTTTTCAGACCCGATCAGAAGACTGTTTTATCCAAAGCGCAACGTTACCAACAGACATAATAACCAATTATTCAAGAATTATTCCGAAACTACGTATCATCGTCCCACCTCAAACGTAGTTCAACAGATCGCGAACTCTCACTCTTCCCAACATGCTCTGTATCTGTTCGGCTAGACTCTTCAAGTACACTAACACTAAATCACATCCACGTTTATACTACGCTACTAACATCAACGACGTGCAGGATTAAACCACCTGCCGTAGCGTAAACAACTGAGGCTCATTTTTATGTACGCATAGCAAAGACAACATAAACCAAGATTGTCAGAAACGGTCACTAAATAAAACTATAATCTTTTGTACCCCTTTTCTTGTTTTCTAACCATTTCCCTATGATAGCTCATTGTTATACGAGCCAGTGCTTTCAGCCATCCATTTCATCCATCCTAAAACGTATAATCCATCGATGACAAATGGACAAAACAAATGAAGGTGGTCGAAGGCAGTACAGTTAACAATAGGAAAATAAAAAAAAGAACCATAGAAATAGATTGGCAATAATACGAAGTTGCGAGTAAACTGTAGTACAGCCACTTCGAGTGTCATTCGTTAGATGTGTTGAATCCACATACCAGATAAATTTAGCCTGATAGGAAGATATTAGGACTTTCAGCTGGGAGATTTGAAAAAAAAGTTGCTTTTGATTCCCGACAACAGTTAAGTAGGCAATCTGGTGTCAGTATAAGCACAACAAAGAACATACATGAAAAATAACCAGTAGGCAGTTTCCGGAAAAGTTGTTCTGATTTGGGAAAAGGGTACAGTATATCAAGAACTGGTGTTATCAACTGCATCACCACCCAGGTCATGGTCACTATCGAGAGCAAAACTCCAGTGGTTGACGAAGATGGTTAACAGCTACAAGACCACAAAAGGTGATGTAGCATACAGATAAAGGGAGATAAAACGGACTTAATTCATCAAACCTGTCTAAAGTCAGACAATAAAGATCATGGTACCCTTTTAAACAGCACCCAGAGTGTATCGAGTATCAACCACAAACGCATTAATATTGTTTTAATGAAATCCGGGACACTAATCAGTCAAAAACTACTGTGGTCTGTCAGTGCGGGATAAATACGTAAAGTAACCATGATCTTTGTACTTCCTCGTTGGAAATACGCTGATAATCTGCAGACACATGATTCAACGTTCCCCCTCTCATGCAACGTCCATTCCTATAACTATTTGGATCCGTCATGGGCGAGATGCATGCGGGTAACGATGAAAGAAATAGAGCGTCGATGGCATTACATACCCATTCGTTGCGCTGAAAACGAGGTCAAATTACGCAGGCGATAAGGCTGACAATCATGAAATGCATCTGAGACATTCAAAGTACTGTGTTAATTCGAGAGTGGGCCGATTTTAGTCCCACCCCCGTTATTTCAGATAGTCCAGTTGGACACGTCGACGACTTCGTCATGGTCAGATGGCACAACTTTACCATCCTATGGAAATCGGATCCCAAAGAGAATAATCAATACTGGCTAGTAACCCTAACCAACACCACACCGTGTTACAGCCGACAGTGATCTATCACCTAAAAACATGTTATAACTCGTAGTCTAATACAAGCGCTTTTCAATTCACATGGACAATCGGCAGCAAATCAATCCACAGTAAAGTCGTATTCAGCATAAGGTCACCTACGTGTGCACCGTTACATGTAAACCTCGGATCCGAATCTGATAACTGATTGAGCACACTAAGCAGTCCGATAATAGGGGCTGTCAATAACCGCAGGAACCATTAAAAACGTTCACATAACGTGAGCAACTCACTCTTCTGTCACATGCCAACTGGAGGGGAAGAAAGTCTGCAGTTTGCGCTCCATTGGAGGTAGATTAGATCGGAGCCAGGCATAACGATGATCGACTTTGTCTATCCACGCTACCGTCTGGGTGGGATCGAACAGTTCACGATACTCTGCCAGTTGCCGAGATATGAACCAAGAGAGAAGATTCGGCTTTACTTTCAATGTTTCCGGCAACAGTTCGATCAACCGACAAATGGATTGAACAAGTGGGGCGTTCTCAGTAACCTGACGACTGCCAGAGAGCATCACTTTCAGTTCGCGCATTAGACGCTCAGCCAGAACGGAGTGAATCATATCCAATTCTCGGGCCAGTCCTTTCACGGAAGGAACCGACTGATAGGCTGCGAGCATGGGCTGTATGAGGCGTTGAACTTGAGATAATAAATCAAAAACCTCGGAAACCATAGAAAGAGACATTTTATCTGAGATCGATTTGGAAGTTTTGTCCACGTTGGTATCTAGAGAAAAGATGGCAGAGATGTTACGGATGTTTCACTAGTTATCCTGCAGGAATGTATGAAATACACTAAACTGCTCAATTGGGCTCTAGTAACCTCACCAAAAACGTCGTAGATTACTGCATCAACGATAGTAGAGTACTCTAATAGAGAAAGCATCAAATTGTAAGCAAGGATGTAGATTGCTGAATAAGATCGTCGGTCAGCATGGCCCAGAGATACATCATCAACCACGTGATATGGTGGTGTCAACTAAGTCTTTTAAATATGAGTTCATAGTTGTTACAGGAGGGAGAAACATCCTTGCTTGTACGTTCGTGTCTGTGTTGGTCAGTGAAAAGTTGTGTTGGACGGTGTACAGGCGTAAAGAAAAAGTGAACAGAAATAAGTAAAAGGAAATTCCAAAGAAGCTACTGGCTGTAGTCACATCGTCAGCGAACACTCAAACAACATTTTGTCAGGTATGTGCGCTTAATGATCTATGCGACCGGATCAGAATGATGGTTAGGAAACCTACAGTGCAGGTTGTCTCTCCCGTATGCGCTGATCGAGTAGTGTTTTGATTAGTAAATTAAAAACGAGTTCAACTAATGACTGAAGAGAAGCTAGCGCTAACATGACGGAGGTTGATAATGGAATTTCCTGACTTCGGCATCACCAGACGAAGAGCGACACATTTAGTCGCTTTCCTCTACTTGAAGCTGTGTGTAAACTTAACACGAAAGGAACACATGAAATGGCAAGCGTGGCATAAGTCGCGTAGATAAGTAGGACTTTCAAAAATAAACTAAGTAATAAACAGCACAGAAAATGAGACAAACAGTGTAGAGGATAATATTACTCCAGCTGTAGTTGACTGTGTAGCAGCATATAGCACATAAACACGTGCAGATCACTCGACAAAGTATAGCATGTCATTCATGGACGATTAAAGCGGACCTCACAAACCTGTTGTAGGTATAGCATTACAAACTTATCCATTAGAATATAATCGAGCGCTGCTTATTAGAAGCAGGAGGACGGTTTCGCAAACAGTGTGATATCTATTTTATGCCATATCCCACAACGCTCTGAAGGTAATCGGGAGGAAGTTGACGGCACCACACACAATCAAAAGTTAGTCTAGGCAATTATTAAAAATCAGCGACACAAAGTCGTGCTGCGATTCATTAAGCCAGAGACCTAGACGGTCATGAGAATAAAACAGTGAAACAAGAAACGAAAAGGCAGTGATTACAAATGACAGGCAGAAGAGAAAATCTATTGTTAAGCAAAAATTAAATCAGAAGGTAGTGGTATTGATTAAACGAGCACCACTGATTGCAAACATGTGTTATATCCAGTACCGTTGCAAACGGAAAAAGAACTTAGATGTTTGGGTCCCAGGCCTACCTGCCACCCCGACAAGTTGGTCAGTTTTGTATACTGTACCGATCCGGAGGTCCTATCAACCACGCTGGGCAGGCAAAAGGGTAACAGTCACACTCACAGGATTTTATGTCGCACGTCCTACTGCGCAAGAACACTTAGGTGACGAGGCATGATTCTATGAGCACACAATGGAACTAGTTCCATAGTTGTAGCACCGCTGGCTTCCGAGTAAGGAAGAATGGGGTTAAAAAGGTACCCTTGAACAAATAGCGCCCCGACTGTCCAACAAATGACTGCCAATACGGTTTGAAAGTTGTCGATACTATTCGAATATGTGACGTAGCGTCGCATGTATCAGTTAACAGTGACCAAAGATATACATCGATGACTTACTCATTATGCACCCGGGCTAGACAAGCCTCCCGCTGCCAAGCGAGTCAAAACTTTGAGTAATTTATCTCTTGTAGCGTAACCCAGGAAAAACCCATCACCTGCTGTCTAGCAGTTCAAGCTGTTGAGTCAGAGACTCGAGATGGGGTTCCTCCAGGCAACCTATTTTCGAGGCATAAATGACCGAGAAGTAGCATAGGTCATCGTTGTAATGACAGACGTCCATTCACTTTCATCTTCTTTCATCCTTCACCCCATGTTCTTAATTTTTCTCTATTCAAGCCAATAAAACTGATAATCGTTGATGCTTTTGATGCATTCACCTTTCAACAAATCCAGTCTGAAACTTGATGTGTGCTGCATCGCCGGAACGTATCTTTACGATCTTGTCATTGTCCTTCACTCGAATTCATTCGTAAATAATGCTATGGATCATCGATTTTTCCTTAAGACCTCTGGTGCCGAGGAAGCCTAATCTCAAGTAGGGATTATACAAAGCTCTGGGGCAGAGAAAAACCTGTTCGACTAGATCCAAGCGAATGGTCATCTATATACCGTCGGACAAGGCACTTGAGTGAGATTCAGTCGATACAGACCAGAAAGACGTTGTTTATTCGTCCCATCTGCATATGCTTCAACAGACAATAATTAAGGTACTGCCGAGAACGCCCTCAAAGATGTCTTCTTTGATCTTTCTAGACAAACTAAAGGTTCTAACATCGTTGTGCTTGCTGGTGATATCAGCGTACAACTCGGTCGTCCTATTCTAGAGAAGTGGCTGAATAGCACGTTCAGTGTCCGTGTGTGATCGCTCCCGGCAACAAATATGATACAGACCGCCGAAAGCTGAAACACAAACATACGAAGAGTCTGCGTGACGACGAGAGACTTACTTCCCGGAGAGAGCCAATGAAGTGGACAACGTAATTTTTCAGGTTGAACATCACACATTTGATAGCAGTTTTCGCATTCAGATAGACTTTCCAGCCTGATCGTTACTCACAAGCGAAGTTGGTTGAGCGCTCAGGAATGATGATTTGGTCGTGCCCAATGTGAGGTTAATGGCGCAGTGGTCAACACGGTTGTCTCATGAAAGCTGGGCCGGAGTTCTAATCGCAGCCGTGGTAAGGATATGCGCTAGTGATGAGCACTAGCAAGAGCGAAACTCGAGTCTAGTGTTTCTTCTCGAAAGAGGCTGGCTTGGAAAGTCTATCTGAATGGGAAGGCTGTGATCAAATGTGAGTGATGTTCAACCTGAAATTAATCAAATCCCCGACTACTCATCAGTAAACGTAATTATTGTAGGGAAATAACAAAATACCGTCTTCCTTGATTCCCGGTTACAACAGCCGTCCACTAGGTGTCAGTTAAATCATATGCAAAAAAGATGAATCATGAATTTACAATCCCTCACGGTGACCTGACAGATGGACCGAGCACTTTCAGGAACTACCTAACTGACCTCAAGCAACTGATTAAGCTGCGGGTGGCGAAGATTGTGCAGTTAATTACGACATTCTCGACAATCCACAGTCAGACACTGAAATGGATTTGCCGCTGAATATAGTCAAACGTAATATAGTCCCGGGGCAAGACATTCTTTCATCAGTCGCTCACAAAACATGGTGGGGAAGACTGTTACCAGAATGGACGCACATCTCCGTGGGTCGCTTCCGATTTCTAAGAGTGCCAGTATATCATTCGATAACCACAGGGACATCAGCCCTGTCTCTGCGGCATCTAACGCGCTCATAAGTCTCATGATGCGGCGGACTTTGAAACACACAGAAGGGACCAATTAAGAGACGAACAGGCAGGTTTCCGACCTGGTCGCGGGGTGTATCGATTAACCTTTCACAATCCTGGAGCATCAACAATCCTCTTCTCAGCTAAGGTCATGACAGTTTTGAACCTAAAGGCTGCTTTCGACTCGGTTGACCAACAGGTTCTCTAACGCCAACTCCGTCGCAGAGGAGTACATCAATTTACTGAAGTTGTTGCAGGTCCGCTCTGAGTGAAGAGTGCGCATCTACGGGCAGCTATCTCAAGAGTTCTCTAAGGGGGTGTCCGACCTATCTTTTTTTTTAAATACGTGATAGATGATACGCCAGAAGAAGCATTCGGAGAGGAGTTTCTATCAATTAGTAAGCTGACTGATTGTAAGCAGGCAGCCGACAGTGATTCACGTAGTTCATCTGTAGAAAACACTCAGACAATCTTCAACTGATTAAACGATATGGCTGGTCTTCACAGTTACAAGACTGGGTTGCCACTGACCCCATCTTTTTTATTGCACACCGCATGTTTGAGACTGTCAGTCGGTACACCTACTTGGATAGTCATAGCATCAGCTTGCAATACAGTGGGCAGGATACACAAGAAGATTGGCAAGCTTAGTACACGCAATTGCCGTTCATCTACAGAATCTGAAAGACGTCCAGCAATCAAAGACAGAGTTGACAGTGCCTGGGTGTACTCAGTTTTGGTCTACGGCTCACAGACATGGCTCGTGCGTGTGACAGATGTATTTAGGCTTTCAGCGTTCGATCAACACTACCTTCGCCAATTACATGGAATCAAACAGAGTGACCGTATGGGCAACGTAACGGTTTGTCGGAACGCATCGGAGAGATCAGCAGGTTCGTGATTGATAACGCAGTGAGTGAAAATGCACAATCTTCATTGGTTGGGTAACGTCATATGCATCCCGACGAAGGGTCTGCCGCATCATCTTCACTAACAGCAATAAATCGGTGGTTCACAATGATGCTTAACTGCCACACAATAACGAAGAAACAAACCACGTACAGGAAGAGAACAGAAAAAGAAGAGGACGGGAAGAGACCGAACTACTAAAAACATCTACGTCTACATTCGAAAATTTAACATCAGGGTGCCTACACTTTTCAAACAAACAACCAAGCTACAAGTAAAAGTAAGGCATCACAGAAAGGCAGCTTCCTTACGGCTTCCATTGCCCCACGTCAATAAGTGCACTAACTTCACAGATAACTCAGCCAAACAACGACAACATTCGCGCCACTGAGCTCCATTAGCCACCAGAACATGAGCCACCGTCTCCAGCCATCAACTCCGTGAATCACGAAGGCCCTAGACCAGAGGACGAACCCGACCTACAACGGTCAATCCTTAGTAAAGGATTTCATTTCTCTACGCCAGGTCATCATCTGTCAACCTCGTACCTTACGCCAGTTGGCCGCAGCGTCGGAACAGAGTGCTCGATGTGGCAGACGACTAGCAGACATCCTTAGTATATGCTCTAACCATCTAAGTCAGTGTAAACACAAGGATTGGACAAAAGAAGTCGCTTAGCAGTCACGGCCAAATATCCGCTTCCTAACCTCTTCGTTACCTAGCCGTTGGTGTCGTCCGAGACAAGCGGTCGAGTGCAGACATCGGTGGTCAAATATTTGAAGACGGTTAACGTTTTCTATTCTGAGCTGCCAAGTTTCACTGCCGTGAAGTAATACAGCCTGCACTATCACTTTGTATATGCGACCCCAAAACCTCAAAAAGATGCGTCTCTTTCGCTAGAGGTGCCCCAGATTAACCAATATCGCCCTAGACATAGAGATGCGCGCTCCTATTTCAATCCCCACACTTCAACCGCCGCTGACACAACTGCTCTAATCGGTCAACAACCCACATGACTTAACTATCTAATATTAAATCTATGTGATCACAGCAATCCTGCAGAAGCAAATTGCGACTTGAGGTTGTAAAACGCAATCCGAAAAACTTGGCACAACGCAAAACACTGTTTAGCATTGTTTATGCCGCTTAGAAGGTGTCAAACAGCAACACCTTATCGTTTACATAGTCAACGTCAGTCGGTCTTCCACCAGGTAGAAGGTCCACGCCGGCATATCGTCAGTGCTGCAGACAGTCGTCCATAACTTCATCCACGATAAACTTCCTTCATAAAAAAAACCAGTGAAAGTAGACAGCCTTGAGGTACGCCGCTCCTGGTGCTGAAACTGTCAGACAGTTCGCCGTAAATCCTAACCTCAGCTGAAACATGGGAATAAAACGCCGATAGTACGTTCACACAATTGATCGGTACACCTCTGCGTTTAAGCGATTCTCAAAGTATAGACCGATCCAACGAATCAAACGCATCTTTATAGTCGAGAAATATGGCAACATGATAGATGCAATAAACAGAAGCTAAATTTACCTCAAAATGTTCCGTCCACCGCTCTAACCTTCTCAACTTATTATGGACAGGTGTGCTATCCACCTCTCTGGTAGCTTCATTGACAGATGGTCGCCTGGGACCAGCAGCATATATCAGCTTGAAAAGTCTGCCGATGTACCCGGAAACAAAAACGGTTTACAACTCCCCAACTTCTTCTATTAGTCAAGCATCACGGCCAGCGTTTAGGTCACGTTTCCGTTTCCTACGTATACATCATTCAAACTTGTTATGTGAACTGACAGGAGTAATGTTCCGTCTGGCTTCCAAAAACTCCGGGGATTTCTCCGACATTAAATGTCCGTTCAACCCATGTATCTCCATGCCACATGCTACAGTACCTAATCCATGAATGGTCTGTGGGATCTGAGTCTAAGAGCTATTAAAATCTCCGAGGTGAGAACATCTGAGCCTGATTTCTAGGCTATTTTTGTATTTATATTTATTGATGGTATAGCCAGTTTCTCAACAGCCAGTCGTTTCTGTCACAACGAGACTGGACCTTGACGCGGTGTGACAGCTTGCGCATCTCGATGACCTATTGGGCTAAACTGCACGGTGTGGCCACCACACCGATAGAGTCACTCATGCCAAGCAGGCCAATAGGTAGAGGTCTGACAAACCAGTCTGCTGGTCCTCCAGGTTGGGGGTTGGGAGAAGATTGGCATATTCTTCCGGAAAACGTACCAGTTCTGGTACATTGCCACCCGCCCGCTGCCTTGCGGTATAGGCTTTTGAGCCAAAGGCTTTGGTTGAGAACCCTAATCGTTCTCTTATCTAGGTCCGGGCGCCCTGGCAGTATCTCAGCCCACACACAAACCATGAATAGTCACAACACTGTTATTTCTATACTGCATCGACTATCTGGCAGTATAGACCGGATCGCCCTATCTGCTGCATGCAGCAGGGTGGATAGGCGAAAACATGCTACTGCTGACCCCTCCCCCACTGTCCTATCAAATTTAGTTCTAAGGCCCATCCCAACCTCCATTTCTGATAGTCACTCCACTGATCCCAGAGCAGATGTAGCTAACCGTAGTAACATTGAGCCGGTAAGTTCCGTCTCTTGCCATTCAGCTTCAGGTCTCTCTCGTCCTTTGCTTAGATCAAGAGTACAAATCAATATGGGTGTTTTCAACGTTCGTACACTGAAGCAAATAGGTCAACAAATCGCTCTTGCACGAACGTTAGACTCGTTGCATGTCGATGTCCACCGTAATTCGGAGACTAGAATACAGGACAGTAGTCAGCGTATGGAACTAACAGCACTCGCCTTGTCCACCCGATACTGGTTATACATTCCATGTGATTTCACGGCCGCCGTTACAGGTCAGGTTGGACTAGGTATAGTCCTCAGGACGACGATTGCAGCCGCACTAGTAGATTGGACTCCTGTTAACAGTAGAAATTGTGCCGTCCGTCTGGCAGGTTCAATTCAGACCAGCTCTAGATGCGAGACTTTCAGAAATTTATTCATTGTGTCTGCTTACGTTCCTACTGACTGTAGTGACGTCGGCGTCAAAGACGCATTTTACTCGGATCTGGCCGCTCTCCTTCGGTCGACACGTGGCTCTAATATAGTCGTTCTGGCGGGAGATATGAATGCTCAGGTCGGCCGCCTCGGTGAGGCCGAATCTCGTTTAGATGGCAAGTTTGGGGTAGCGTCACATTGGTCAGATAATGGTGGGCGATTGTTGCAGTTGTGCGCAAAGCATAAACTATTTTTAGCCAGCACCAGTTTTAGGCATCGTGCACGTCAATGCTATACTTGGCACCCTACTTCTCCGAATCAGGCCTGCTCTCAGATAGACCACATAGCTGTTAGTTACAGGTGGCGTAGTTCCATCCACGGCTGTCCTTCTTGTTGGAGCGCATACCTAGATTCAGATCATGCGTTGCTACGTTCTCGTTTCGTTCTCGCTTTTGTTGGACACCGACCACATTGATAGAAACGGCTCACTCCTGGAAGGGAGCAGAGTACCATGCCAGTGAATGGATGGCGGGCCACATTAAACTATGGTGGTGGTTATCAAACATTTCAAATTATCGCACCGCTAGCCTTACAATAATCGCTTCATGGATTCTCCAGTTTCCCAAACCCAGTCTACATGTATTGAGGGAACATTAGAATGGAAATAGTGACAGATGAACGTATTACTAGATATAACGCCATACGCATACTCCAAATTAAATGCGATGGATGGGATCAGTGCAGCATCATCAGTTCGCCGAGATCAGACTGAATATCAATTCAACACCATCATCATAAGCGAAGACGCATGGGAAGAATCACGGGACCCCACCTCTCAAATGGCTGGAGGGCCCAAATCTGTGCAATCGCCGACAATCGCTCCCTTATTCTTTCGCATTGCACACTGAAAAACATTGACTTGTAAATGGGAAAAGAAAGTTGTACTCATGAAACAGAAACCAGTCACATTGTTAACTTTACTGAAACAACGCTCAAATCAAGAAATCATAACTGAATTAACACAATATGGTGCCAGGTGTTGTTTGTTATTCAAACGTCCCCTCCTATTACATGACAAGCTGGACGACAGCAGATGCGGAGTCTTCTAAAGAGGGCATCGATCAATCATGTTCCCAGCTTGTTTTTGATCAGTTATCGATATACAAAGGGTGTCGAATATCCATTTAATTTCACGTTGACATCGCGGGTTCATCATCATCATCATCACAGTCGTGAGCCTGACCAAAAGGTACTGTGGCTCGGGTCGCCGCTCACCTCAACAGTGACGTGGAATATCCTAGAAGAAAAAGTTA
>LUCH01001068.1:19460-34586 GCA_013368495.1 Paragonimus heterotremus
CACTTGGGAAAGTGTTCCGCCTCTCTTTGTCGTAAGTTTTGGTCCGTTCTTCCAATGTGCCAATCACCTCAACTGCCAGCGAACTGGTAGATAACATGAGGGGCAGAGTTTTCCCGGAAAGAAGAATTGGGGCAGTGTAACCCGATTCTGCGGGCAGAAAGCAACTAGTGCGATTCCGCCGCAGAAAATGTGTGATCAGTGGCTGATTTCAACCTTCGACTTACTTTGGTAATATTGTGGCCACCTGTGTAAGGAAGGGTGATAAAACCTACTACTTGGACGCTGATTGTGGTTGGGGTTTAGCCAGTCGTTTTTTACAGTGAATTTCGATATATTTCGCCGGATATCCATTCGCAATCAGAGCACCCTTCAAGAGCTCCTCTTCAGGTTATTGGTGGTTGGTTGGGCATGCTGTCCTTGCTAAGCAAAGAATGGTTTGCACCAATCTACGTTTGTAAGCCACGGGCGTAAATTAAAAGAATTGTAGGTACTGCTTACTCCATTCGGCTTTACGATAAACCGGCCTAATAATTATACCGTCTACACACCTATAAATAAGAACACCTAAGAATGACAGAGTTATCTAACGCATGTTCATGACTTACATAGATATTTCGATCAACGGAACTAAACCGATGAATCAAAGTGACAAAATGATCAAAATAGGTGAATATTAGAATTTTGAAGCACTGAGTTCACCTGATCCAGTTCACCAGCAACGATAGAAGACGTCCGTCGTGAGGTGCTAATGTTTCGTTTACTCCCCTCATTCTCGAACGTAAAACATTAGAATATATAAGACATGAGAGGAGAAACGACAATAAATGCAATCTTCCATGGGGTATGCCTGAAATAAGGACCGTCATCAGAAGAGAGCGAACGAAATGTTAACGTCTCACAACGTACGTCTTCCCTCGTTACTGGTGAGTACTAGAATATCATCGACATACCGCTTATAGAGCAAAGAACAGCCAATATAATCCGATGGTCCATCTTCGACCACTTCAAAAAAATAGCAACCAATGTTGGACCCAACAGACTGTCCATTAATACACTGTCAACCTGTTCTAAGTAGGTCCATCGAATTCAAACAGAATGTTTTCCGTACACATAAGAACCAATTATTCCAGATAGTCGACAGGAATGGATAAAGAAGTATTATGAACCAAATTAACATTAGATAGATAATCAACTGTTTCATGTAATGGAACGTTTATGAATAGTGTGTCGACGTCGACTGAGTACATCTTTTGTGTGGAGCTCACGGAAGTGTTGTCCAAAATACCACATAACTCCAAACTTCCTTTAAAGAACGAGGGCTGAGGGTTTCACGGATGGGATCAATGAGCTGAACTAGCCATGTTTTATATAATCGACTGGTGAGAATGAACGAAATGCTTGCATCTTACAATGCAATTCTTCTGGAGTTTTTATTGAATTTGTGTTAGTTAATAGTGTACAGTAAAATCAAACAGTTTTTATCGTATAACGCTGAAAGTAGCTGAACCAAGAGCTTTTTTAGTGTATGATTACTGCGGAATTTTGATGTAGATTTGCTCCATACAGCTAACATATTGATGGAAAATGACATTTAACAACACAGGTTAGGTTTTCTATTAGTTGGTCCATTTGGAAGGGAAGAAACGCGAATGGAGACGGGAGATATTTATGCGACCACCTGAGATAAACAGGATGGCGGAATTAGGATCAGAGTCAACATGGTCTTCACTGTCGGGGGCTTTCCAAATAAACAAGCGGAATCCATATGCCAGAGGGACGTTCAGCGTTGGAATTGCTTGGACGATCTGCCTATCATCTTGATGGGGAAGATAAAGTCGATTCACCAATAGGCTGCGATGTGCTGGAGACAGGTTTGTTTATAGTTCCTTGGGCAGTGGGGACCACCTTGGGTTGAACTTTGCAGGGCCCTATGTCACACTCAACAAACAGCAAGACTGAGGTTCATTGCTCGGGTGATGTTGAGCTAGACCGACTGATTCAGCGCACGTTTGACATGGGGCTTGTCGAGCTTGAGTTGTCTGCTAGGGTGATTAAGTCCTGTGATGGTCAGCCAGCCACGCGGATTTTAGGGTCCACCGTTACGCACAGAGATGGTAGGTACCAGAGTGGCCTATTGCGGAGGCTCGACAATATAAGCCTTCCTGATAACCACTGAATGGCTCAGAAACGTCTAGATTTACTAGGTAGGAAAGTCCCACGATACCCGATCAGCACGTAGATATGATGGGAGTATTAAGGTACAGGTGACCAAAGATTTCATGGCGAGAATTGCCACCTATGAGGATAAGACACTTTGCCGGTGGAACCTACCCCACTACCTAGTGTCGAATCTGAATAAACCTGGAAATGTCCGAATAGTACTCGACTGTGCGACGAAATACAACTTGAACGAAATCTGTTTGTAAGGGCCAGTTGTGACGGACAACCTAGTGGGTGTATCGCTACGGCTCTCAGGGGGCTTAATAGCCTGGTTCTCAGACACATGGGAAATACTTTCGCAGATTACTGTTCTTGCAAAAGACAGTGGGCATTGAACTTTCCTCAATAAAGCGGCGAATCATTTCCGACTCACTGGAGGCATAAGAGATTATGGCCGTTGCTTTCGAGGCTACTACTCCGCCCTTCTACTCGTCATACGGATAATGGGCACTGATTTAACCAGCTGGCCAGTCAGCTTGTGGACAAGAATGTTTACGTTGACGACTGCCTGGTTCTGATGGACCCGCCTGAGAATGCCAGGCGCGTCGCGTCTGACTTACGGAGAATGCTTCGTTCGATTAGATTTAAACTGGTAAAGTAGACGTCCAACAATGTGAAAGCGCCGGTAGATATACAGCCGAACGAAATAACTTCCGTGTTATCAACACCTAACCTACGTGATTACATTCACCAGAAGGCTACTGGGGTTCCGTGACACGTGTCAGAAGGCTGCTTCAAGTGTCGCGCGTCCCTATCGAAGAAGCAATTCATTCGGAGGAACTTACCGGCCTGCATCACGTTAGCGCACGGTTCGTTGGGGTCTATTGCTGCACTTGTTCTCCGTGGTCAGAAGTTTCTTCAATACTCGCGTGGCGCGAATATTGGATGGGATATATCATTAGGCGGAAAGTACCAAGGAGAAAGGGTAAAATGCTCACGGCATTAAGTACGAAATACTGGGTTGGTATGTCTCCTTGTATCAGACCCCATATGAAGACGCCAACGCCCTCGGGGCTACATATGTTTTATGGCGTTTCCAAAACTAGTTGTGAGGTCACTGGATATTTCAGAGACATCCTAGAAGATGGCGGTCTCGTTTGCTGTTTCCTGGGTTGTTGGTGCCTAAAATGGGTTATTTTCGCAAAAATGATGAAATAATTTCCACTACCATATTAACACTTTTGGCACTCCTCCGGTGTAGTCCAATTTTCCGATTAATACTGTATACTTACAATCAATGAGTTATCTGGACGTTGCATGAAATTTCGACTTAATTACTGTGAAAATTAATCAAAAAAGAGGATCCACTTTTGGGTCGACCTTCAAACCCAGTGCATGCGAAAGTCATAATTGCCCAATTATCCCAACCAAGACCCTAACTGGAGAGATCTTGCATGAGGTTACTAGCTGGAAGTAGTACTGGAGCACCTACGTCCAATGGGTCATAGTGGGAAGAAACGCATTTTAATATAACCCTCCAGGCATGAGACGCATCCGAAAAGTGTACTTCAAACTGGAAGCAAGTATTTGGCACACTATACGTCCCACTCAATGATTTTCGATAGTTCAAACTCTTCATAACCAACTTAACTGTTCCGTACAACCTATCCTCTGAGGTCGAATGTTCAGCGACTTCGGCGCTAACAGATGTTCACAATGTTATACGGAACCCACTCTTCCGTAGTAAGGTGCTAATTTCGTCTATGATATACATAGCTTCCTCAGTCGTCTGGACTGATAGTAAGCGGTCATTCATATAAAGGCTCCCCTTCATAACTGGTACTGTTAAAACCATAAAGTTCATGGTCGGCGACCGTCGGCTGAAGCACAAAGTTTGTACAAAATGGTGGAGGGGTAGCACCAAAACAGTGAACGTTCAACTCATGTGCTTCAAGAGATCCGTTCAATTAACGTTGCTTGCACTACGGGAAAACTAAGGCCCAATTATTATTTCCGAAACCCAATCCCCCAGAATCACTTCTTCAACACCTGGCGTGTTGGCTATCGCATGCTTACGAAAACGGATGAGCTCTCGAATGAGGCCCCTGCAGCAAGATATGACCAGGGGATACTCTTCAATACGCAGTTGAGCTGTTCAATACTATCTGGACCTTAGCCAGCTAGTTCGGTTTAAGCACTGAATGATTTGGTAGGTGATATCGTCTGGCACAATTAACGCTTTAAGGAGAGACATGTTCTATATAGCCTTCGCTGATATGGTTAAATGCAACGGTTGCATACTTCGACCTCAATGTGGTATCTCTAGGTGACTTTCGTTTAATTAGATGATAACATTGCTCATCCATCGTACTATTGTCAGGTAGTTGGTTAGCCCCTGTCTACAATGACAAACCTGTCCCTTAGTGACCATGCGGAAACTAAAGAAGAGCATCCGCTTTGATAAGTGCTTCGTTATCCTCGATTGACAGAACCATTTCATCCGCGACGTTACGCTCAACGAATTCCAATTCAAACCTTCTTTGAATTCTATCTTCCAAATACATCTACTGAGTATCCACGTTGTTTACACACCTGAGCATCCCAGGTGTAACACGAATTGCAACCCCGAGGCTCTATCCAAGGACTGTCTTAACAACGTACGGCTGCTTTACAGTTCCCATTCCTTGTTTCGATACTTAATGCGCCTAGGGAAAATCACACTTGGTAAAAACCCATACGCTTTTTTCTGCTGGCTGGGCCCATTGCTGCGACTCTATCTAGAATAACCTATCGGGCTGGGCAGCCGATAATTTATCAACAGTATAAGCTGTCCCTACAAAAGTGGCGTCAATCTAATCCAGAGATTATGGCACTATGCGAGTACTATGCAGAGAGCAAATCGAAATTCAACGGAAATTACTCGACAACCCGAGCTTCCGAGCCTCTCGTTCGTTTACTAAGGCGGTGTTTGAATCATCGTCCGCAAATTCATGCTTCAGCTGAGGACGTCCGGCTCACTAACCGGACAGGTTCAAGGCCCATGTTGTACATGTTCTTCATTTGTTTTGGAAGTACATCGTGACAGGTCACCACGCATCACAGCGTGGCGATGCCCACCGCAACCTGACCTTAGACACCTAGCATAGACTCTACGTGACTTGGCCATGCGATTGGTCCTCAAGGAGGTAGCAGACCATCCACTGTGGCTGACCGTATTCCGATGTTATTCTAACGACTGAGCCTATAAGGTAGTGGTCATCTGTGCACGAGAAGCAACATGTGGGCTGTATGCTCATGCTAGTGGCCGTCATTTTGGCTTGGCATCTTGGCCTCTCAATATCAGTCGTGTTCAGAGTGCGGAAGTAATGGACTTCGGGTCGCATCACATGAATAGTTGACCATATTCGGTACTGGCTACAAATATTCCTCTCCCAACAAAGGCTAATAAGTCAGCAAAGGTGTGCTGCCTCCTGGAAGTCATTACGTTGTCGGCCGTATCGGCCCACTTTCCCTACGGGCCTCTAGGCGATGGTTCAACCAGTTAGATCAAGGTATTGAACAAACTTGGGTTTCTCGACCTACCTGACTGGGGCAATGTGGTATTGCACACATGCATTTGGGTGGCTGAGTGCCTAAGGCTATTCAAGTCAGAAGTACTCAATTTTGGATCGCCAATTAGTTCATGCGATAAAGACTGAACAATCTGATGTAGGTGACGGAGCTGACTGGTGAGTACGTCTGTAGCTTCTTTATATCCAGTAGACACAGGTAGGTGCACACAATGCTTTAAGGCTTCTTTTGCTTTACCACAGCAATAATAAATTCAATCTGAGAGCCTCCGGTTTTCATCATTCAACTTGTTTACCGCTTTATTTTCGAAATTTTTAAAGAACCCGCGAAAGCACAATGTCGATTCATCATACAGTTCAAACCCATGCTTGAACAGACCCACATCCAATGACCTTTCCAGCCTCCTGATAATTTTGCCCACTTGAACGGATTAGATCGTTGATTGGGATGTTCTTACTTTGTCACGTTTCTTTGGCTTTACTGGAACACCTTCTCGTTTGGGGTGTTTGTGGGCAACCAGTAATCTCTGCTGTGGCTTGGGCCTCTTTCTAGCAACCTACACTCCTTTTCGGCAAATAGCAATTCTTCTTGTCCCAAATGTGTCTGGAGGACTAACATATTGGAGAACTCTGGTGAAACGCAAGCTTCGTGAACCCCCTCCCTTCTCCAATAGCTCTTTTCCTGGGTCAGATTACAGTACAACTTTCGGAGTTTCAAATAAACCGTGGTTTCAAGAAACAGCTCAAGTGTAAACAATCTTAGCCTGGTTCTTAAAGGCTCAAGATACAGTCTCCGATGAACTATCGTTTCTACGCGCACTGTTCTTATAAAATGGCTATCCAGAGCGTTTTGTAGACAAGACTATGCAGCATCGTCAGAAACGGGATAAGATGAACCTAGTGGAAAAGAAAGTAGTATTTATTTCATTACCATTCGAAGGGGATATGCCTGACAAAAAATTCACTAAGGGACTTGACATTGCTGTCAACAGAACATTCTACGCTGCAAAGTTACGCGTCTGTTTCAACTCTACTCCAGCTTTGTGTTTACGGTTGAAGGATAGAATGCCCGTTCCTGCGGCTTTTTTGTGTATACCCATTTACTTATTCCTGTGGAACTAGTTACATGAGTCGCACGACTAAGCGTTTGTCTGAACGTATTCGTGAGTACCACCCAGCCTGGATCACCAGTGGAGTCGCCAAGACAATCACCAGCGCGATTGTTTCACAACTCGTTGATACACACCATACCGTCAACCTGGACCCCTGTTTCCGTCCGACTTACTGAGTTAGCGCCAGTCACCCAAAAGCTGTCAGATGTCGAATTTTAGTCACAGCCGAAGCGATTGGAATTCGATTAAGAAATCGACCCTTTTGCAGACAAAAGCGCTCTGTTCAGTCGTTGAAGTTGCCATGGCCAATCACACACACCATGACCGATCAAACCGTCATGGTTCCAGTGGCGTCATAATGGTGACGTAATCGTACCAAAACGTTGTCTCCGTGTATGCTGATGATGTGTCTGACCTCACTCAAACTAGCTACTTGTTTTTGTCCATTTCACCCTGAAAACTCTGTTTCATATAAATTAGCCTGATGATGAATAACCGAAAACGAGCTTGTTTTCTGATGACTACCTGGGGATTTTTGACCATCTAAGACGACCATAGAGTTAATTGTCAATACGAAAAGTGCCATCTGCATCGTTGGGTGACTGACCGTCCAACGATCCAGCGGTTGGGTTCGGTGGATAATACACACGGGCAGAAAACTTTCCATCAACAGCCGCATCTTTGAAGGATGTGGACGCGTTTGGAGTACTTCAAAGTATGGGGTACCTGTTTGGACCACAGCGCAAGTAGCCAGCCGTGTTGACTCGCATAACAACATCACCCACAGTAGATTATCCAACCTGGTTTCACTCAGGTTTTCGTCGTTCACGCATTAGTTACCCGATGGATGCACACTAGTGAACACGTCGGAAAATCCAAATTGACCAGTGTTTCGAAACCTCGTCAATCAAGTACTGTTAAATTGTTCCTGACGAATCGGGGCACTTCATTCAGTAACGCGCACTCGAACACTTCAATAAAGTTCATTCAAACGGTCGAGTTATCGGGACCAGCTTAGTGCAAATGAAGGTGACAACGTGCCGAACAGTACCAAGAAGTAAAGTTTCAGTAGATAAGCAGTGATGGCTAGAAAAGGACGAAAAGGAAACACTTCGTGTTTAATTGTGGCACAAAATTAATCGTGATCATCCACTGTCCATTGCAAAGACAAATGAAGACAACTTTGGGATCAGCTTTCTACAACTAAACCAAATATATCTCAACGAATTTATCGCGGCGCACTATACCGACAGCAAGACGAAACCCACACCAGACGAACTTTGATAGATCCAACAATTGGCTTGAGGATGACTGCATTTTCCCGTCAACTCTGCTCGAATTTTTACTCACAGGTATTTCTAAACAGCCCATCTCACCTTTCCATTTCCTTACTTCGCCTTACCACAGTCTTTTTCACTAGTGGCTAGTTGTCTTCTTTACACCTACCCAATTCTTTTATCATTTTTGTTGCCTCTCGCAGATGTCTCCTTTTACAACGCATCGTGTTCATATTGAGATTACCCAAGTCATCATGAACCTTGAGATCAGTTTTAGCTTATATTTCAATGATCATAACTAGTAAAAGTTTATGTTTGTCAGCCAACTTTTTCCAACCTTCGCATGTATGTGCGATTTCCATCTCATCAGAGAATTTCACATTGGTATTGGAATTATTCCGTCTAGTAATTAGCCTCTAGGCCCCTGGGTAATGCGGGCACACCGTTATTCCCGAAGACCCCATCCTGACCTGCTTCAGTGTGTACAGCAGCGGTCTAGTGGCGGAGCCTGGTTATCTGCGCCCCGCAACTCCATGACAACTGCTTTTGCCACGTACAGTTTATGAGCTTAACCCAAAAGGTTTCTTCCTGTACGGCAGTACTACTTCTTACGAGGTGTTGTTGTCCTCAAGAGTTAATTCGTTGACCATCGCAACAGTAGGGTCTACTGTAGAACTTGACAGTTGTCTTGTCGAGTAACCCCTGTGAAATGCAACACTAGGTGGTATTTCTCCCCATACACGCGTACAAGCAATTTACTGTCGGACCGCTTGGGGACACCCAGTTCTGTGAACATCGCAGATTAAGATTCTACATGTGCACAATACTGTCCCGGTCTTTTTTGGCACTTTTAGTACGGGCTAGTTCGTAGACAGTTAGAGCGTTACGCCGCATTTCGGCAGGATGGTCTCCATCCCAAGGAGGTCGCAAAGTCTTTTTGTGACAAGGTAACTTCTTGAAAGCTGAACGGATCCACGTTAACCTCCTACTTACACTTATTATTTTGGCTATTCCTCGCCAGGATCTAATGTGTGGCCGGCTTGCTTTCATTCGAGCGTACCCATCTGTGGGAAGCTGCACGTTCCTTCCAATCATTTCTCAGACTCCATATGCCTCAGCTGAGACGTGGATTTAGTACCTGGATTAATGATCTAGGATCAGATTATCCATTTTAACCTCCCCGAAGTGGCGGGTTAGCTTCCCACCCACAGGTGCTAGGAAGATGGTTACCTTTCCCCTAAGAAACACCCATTAATTCAACCGGCTCGTCTTGTCGTGTTGGTTCAGCGCTAATTACAACCATAACAGAGCTAATCTGTCCAAAGTCATCAGCTATATCTCATCTATTGAATCAAAATATTGTCTTACAGGAACGCTGAGACCTCTGTTCTAAAGCTTCCTGCGGGAGCAGGAATTCGGCGCCGATGACAACCTCAGGTCCTAGTGAAGAGTGTGTTGCTGCAGTAACGCTTCACAAGTGTGATTGAAGCCGTTTTTCTTCAGTAACATACAACATCAGACTGCGGCATACAGATGCGACAGAGATGGCTTGTACGTTTGATGCTACCACACTTTATATCTGTGAAACTGTTGTCGTGCCAAAAGACGAACCTGGGAAGTGCACCCACCGTTCATCAAGTAGAAGTACCGCGACTCACCTCTGCATCACAGCAGGGCCGTCTTACTTACAAAGCTTATCGCTCTCCAAATGCAGTCCATCGTACTGGGCATTTCGTTTGAGTCAGAGCTATATGATGGTATTCATATTGTAGCCCACGGATATGTTCGGCGGCCACTTTTACTCATTACAGGCGCCGTATAACGAGCCTCCGCTCAGTTTTGCGCCTGGCGCTGAGGTACTTTTTGTCGGGAGCTTTCGGGAACCATAACCGAAATCAGATTCCATTGTTCCTGAGTAATTGAAAACGTATTCGCGGGGCTGCGCCGGGAGACACACAATACTTGGTTGTATCTTGGTGCTTACTCGGGACTAATTTTTATCGAATGTGGGAACTAACTGGGAGAAACGCCGGATGTATAATGCCTTTGACTTAGGGAGGGAAGGAACGTCCGCTGGATTTGCAAGTTTGAACGAGTTAAGAAATATTTGGAAGTGATTATTTGATTTCAGCTTCATGGCCGTAGTTAGTCGAGAGGAAAAGTGTGTTCGAATAGCAAAGCAACCAGTCCAACGTCCCCAGATAGTTTGTCAAAACAGCTGGTTTCGTTTTCCCCAATCATGGCACGTCATAAAAAACAAAAAGACTAACAAATAAAGCGCGGCTAACTGTAGGCGAATATTTTCATATGTGCCAGTAAGTGGCTGGTAGCCGACAATAGCAACTCAGCATCAATCACAGATGACATTTGCAGTTCTGTTGAGGCGAACTGAACAAATCTATATTTCTGCGTACTTATCGGATTTGTTGGAAAATTCTTCCCAGACGTTTCTGATGACCAAAGTTCCTATTCGGCCCCTGAGTTTGCAACTTCCCCTCAATTTTACAACTTCACCGTACTTACTCACCCGTACGTGTTTTTCACTCGTTTGGGGTTTATTGTGTAACCCATCTGCTTTATTTGGCGTACTTCCACGGAGATGAACTTTTGCCGCTCTGCTTTTGTTATTAATGGGACTTGTGAGGTAGCTTTCTGCGTTGAATTTGTAACGTTAGCTCAACCTCAAACGGTCGACTTGTAAGTTATGGCACATTTTCACTGTTGATACTCACCGTTGAAGTTAGGGTATGCGGCGGATTTTTCACACGTTCTGTCTTTCAAAAATAGTGCCGTGAAACATTTGGTTGTACCTTATTTGAATTCACTAATCGTTACTTCTCCGCATATTGCTCAAAGACGGTTTGGTAGTAACACCTAGACGAAATTATTACTTCTTGTGAAAGGAGGTAAATGTTAGTTCACTGAAACCGTTGCGGACTGTCTACCGACCTATCCGAAAACCGTCTGAATAATCTGCAACTATCAGTAGTAATTAGGATTTAATCTATTTTAGTAGCCATTAGGGTTCGCTGTAACTATATATAAGCATGAAAGCAAAAGTGAGAAACCCACTGTCAGCCGAAACATTACAGTGCAGTACGTTATCTTGTTTTTGATCAAGCTAAAAACAGAGTTTACACATGAACTGTTCAATCATCGTAGCTTAAACTAGGCATGCCTGCCGGAGACGGTTGGGTATATTGTGACGGAGAGGGGAGCTTGTTATTCCCCAAGAGCATCTGCTTTAAAAACAACAAATGATAGATGTGTGCCAAAAACACGGAGGCAAGAAACAGGAAGAACGACTCATACTTAGTGATGCATCAAAAGAGGTGTGCCGGAATGCCTAATGAGTACAAAGGATGTACCATTATGGCGTCAAAAACCACGTTGAGAAGCAGGAACATTATCGCCAATATCGGAAATTGAATTGATGCCACCGAGTGGATGTTACATTCTGAAGCAAGTTCCTCGATACACTGTCACTAACTGTGTAGCAGTCAAGCCTAGACCTTCTAGCTTCATGTGCCAGTTACATTCGTAAGCCAACTCTCATCAACGTGTAAACACTGAGGTACTGAGTTCTTCAGAAGTAAAGGTTCCAACGATAGTCTTGTGAAAGAAGACAATAGAAGCAATCATAAGCCAAGGGCCCAGCAAGACATGCTCACGACTTGAACAATCGAAAACAAAAGTGGCGCCAAAAACACGGCAGCACGATACGTTCAGTTGTGCACCTCGAATTACGCTCCCTCATCTTTGTCTCTGGAAAAGCGCGAGGCCACCAAGAATGAATTTTCTGGAAGGCGCGCCTTGGCATCCTTCGCCCTTCGGACATATGGCGATTCCCAAGAAGACAGCAGTGACCACCCAGTGTTAGATAAATCAACCACGCACAAACGATGCCCCATTCAGTATGTTCTTGGCTGGTCTATGGAATTTTCCGGAAAGGAAATCTAATCTTAGACCATAAAAGTGGATTCGAGTGGCCTTCGACGGCCCTGCTAACATACCAGTTGCAAAAATCTTTGGCATCCACCAGTATATCTTCATGATTGTACACTTTCACAACGCTGTCCGGGAAGATTAGCAATTCATGAAATAGGGTTTACGGAAATTCAAAGTTTTTTCGTCCCGGTTAACTACAACCGATAATAGCGGCAACGCCTAAGAACGTTCATCTGACAATCAGTTCCCTAGCTTTTCAACCATCGTGGTGTCATCATCAATGCAGTCAAGGGCAATCGCTGCCTTCTCTATTGACACTCCAAGACACCGCATCCACAAAGACGGCCTCAGATCGCTTCAGAGAAAACCAACGCGATTTCGGAATACCAATCGGCTCAATTTATTAGAAGCGTTAATCGAGACTTTTAAGTATCAGACATAACTTCAGCTTTATTCTCTATTATTTTGACATGTTAAAATAACTAGCCGATCTACTGCAACGTAGCCCCAAAAGGTTACCCATCAGTATTTTTGCATCCACCAAGCAGATACCACCGGCTGCTACGTCCTTAGACTGCTGCTGCGCTGATGAACGTGGGTACTGTAGAGCGACACTTCTCAACCTGTAAAGTTTTACAACAGGTCAACTAAAATCAAACCAGGTGGTTGTCATTTATTTCTCGAAAGCCACAGCTCGTGCAAACAAGAAGCAACACTTTAGGCAGAAAGCCATAGTCAAATGCATCACCCTCATACGTTTCCAACTTATTAGAAGGATGCCTGTCCACAATATTAGGGGACTAGGAACCATTGACTTATTCTTTGTGCTCCTCTTCAAACGTATTCTTCTGAAGGGAGCCGTTACTAGGAACCTCTTCTCAAGTCCGCCAGTGACATCTACCGTGTCATTAATGGAGACAGCCTAGCTGCGGATATCTCACGCTGTACACGCGTATATTATTCGATTGTCATCAGTCGGTCAAAAGATGTTAGGGTGCGCATCCCCTGGGGAGCAGTCCATTTTAATCACGTCATATCGGCCGGTCGATCCGGCTTCGGATGGGTTGATCTGTACCATTACACTATGCTAACCAGAATGCAGCAGAGCGGATAGACGCCCATACTCTAACCGATCTGTAACGATGTTCGTACTAACGGTCCAACGGAAATACATGCCCGTTCCACGTTATTCCCACTGGGTCTGGCTATCATACTTGGTCCTCTCGGTCGAATTGTTTCGCGCCTTGTGGGCCATGTATAACAATCATTTTGCCACAAATAGCCAGAAGCACCCTGGACCAGTTTTGAATTGGTTATCCAGTAGTTTTTACCAAGTCACTTCTCCTTCTCAAGTTTGATTCAAACGGTTGACAGCGCAGTGAAAGAGATCATCCAATAGCGACTCATCGTGGAGATCCAGCACAACGACCCGGATCCCATTGTCAAGTTCTCAGTTGCTTTTATCATTCGCTCCTGCATCTCGGGTCCAATATTCTTAACAGCCAAACCCCGACCCTCTGTTCCTTTTACTAACCAGCACAATGCACTCCAGAATTTTAACTCACTTCTTCATCCGTAATTCATTCCAGTGTCAATCTGATCGTTGGCCATTTCGCTTGACAAAACATGAGCAGAGACCCATACGAGTGGGCCAAGCGTTATCTGTTGTATAAATGAGGCAGGGTACATCGCCATATCATCCCATCGGGAATTTCCATCGTACTTGACTCCCGTTTCTCATGTACATATGTGGACGTAATCGGTCCCCTTCTACCCTCGAGGGGCCTCATTCACTTGTTAACTTGCAATGGCTGCTGCAAACGCTGGCTGCAAGTAAACCTACAAGGAGCGAGCAGGCAGGGAACAACTCGTGGACGGTTGTGGAGCTTAAGTAGCTTCATTTGACGTACCCGATTCTATAACTACTGATCCAGGTTCTCGGTTCAATCACATGCTGGTTCGAGTCCGGTATCATTCACTTCGTTTTCAAAACTTCAGAATGAATTTCCACCACCCGCGGTCACTCGAATAATGGAACTTTTCACCGTCACTTAAAAGTAGCTGCCCCGCTCAAATGTTAAACTTAAACTGGCCAGGAAACCTACGCCTTATTTTACTCAGAATTTAATACAATGTCATCCGTACTCCGCATGAGTACGTCCAAAGTAGCAACTCACGGTTGCCAGATGAAGTGCGCATAGGGTCTAGAAGTACTGGTTGGGCAAATCAATGTTCTGCCTGAATGTCTTGAAACCGCACATACAACGGATGAAATCCACAACAGCGAGGATTGCCCCGGATCAAAAAGACATGGGAAGTGACTTTCGAACATGCCCGTACGTACTTGTTGGAGGTGACGATTGAGAGATTAGTCCTTCCAACCACCACATGGTTCTCCCTACCGAGTGTCTGGACGTGAAGACTGTAGATTTTATTAAGGTCTGTTGCATTATTTTGAGATTGCTGTGCCTTGTTTGATCAGCGTTGAAAGGTGGCCCTATCTTTCATTATTTTTCTAATAATAAACAGTATCAACCATTTTTATTCTTGCACCAGTTACTATAACCACTTCTTTTGCTCTTGTTCAATCTGACCCGTGTACATTTCCAAATGTCAAAATAAGACATTCTTTTTCCATATTCTTTCTTGAGTAGCTTATAATTCTTACCATTCCGCGATGCGCAATTAATCATTTTGCTCCGACCCAACCAATGACCATTTGTTTGAGTGAACTCAATTCCGTTATATCGTCCTCCATTACTGAGCGGTGTTTAGTTGTCAGAGTTGTTGTACTGGCACAAACTTTGTTTTATTTGTGAGGATTTTTTACGTTAGAGGTGAGATATTTAATTTCCATGTACACTGATTTAATTAGTACCGCAGTAAATCCAGTTTTCGCGCGCGTCTTCTCCTTAACCGTTTCAAAGATAGATTATCTTCTCTGCCGTTGGATATTAAGAAAGACATTTTTGGATTAAGCGATCATGCGTAACTTGTTGTGACTTTGAATCGTTAACGAACGATTCAGTACCACGTACAAGCGACGTAGGACGCAAAGCT
>LUCH01001068.1:35078-62753 GCA_013368495.1 Paragonimus heterotremus
TGTGTTGTGAATAGGCTCTCTACCAGCACATCCGCTCGTCACCCCAGCAATTTGATGGGGTCATGGTGGGGTGACGGTGGGTTGTCGGTGGGGCATCCCACCATCCAGCGGGGTGACGGAGGGGTGGTGACGGTGCGCACGGTGGTGTGACGGTGGGGTCTGTACCCAGATCCGTCACCCCACTGTTTTATAAGCGGGGTGACAGTTGGGTACGCAACATTTCACCGCACCATCAGGACCACGGCTGCCCCACTCTGAACCCACCAAATAGTCCTCACCCCACCATGACCTCACGGCCACCCCACCTTGACACCTCTTCCATCCCACTCTAACCCCATCTACATCCCACGCCTACCCCACCACAACTTACCCTCACCCCGCCGCACGAAAACACGCCCCACCGTTGCTCGTTTATCATGGAAACCAAATGTAACTTTACTGAAAACACGAAATAATGAAGGCCATTTATCACAGCCGTATTATCCACCGTGACCGATGGATTGTTTTACAGAAGGCTTGGCAGGTTTATCACAAATAATAGGGGCAATGAAGAGCTTTACAAGGAAATCATGGTGGTTTGGCTTGAAGTCTTCAGTCACCAGATCTTTCAGTTCAGAAATAACATCTAACTAAAGCTCCTCTATATGTGAGGGCTTAGCGGGTCCACCGAAAATAACAACAGTGAATGGGGAGGTCAAGTTTTAGTCGATAGCGCAGCATAAAATATGCCACAGGGTGTAGTTCGAGGACTTAAACACATTTAATCCGTCCATTTTGAGTTGAACAACCAACTTCGAAGAATCCCTCAACAGACGGGATACGCGAAGATATTTCCTAGGCTCAACAGCCCGCAGCAAGGCCGACCATGGTGACCTCAACAACGTTCGTGGATCCTTGGGTATGCTTGAAAGATGGGGACGTAGAACATTCAACGGCAACTTGAACGCGCACATAGAGGCGGTGGTTGAAGAAACCAGCTGCGCAAACTCTCAGCGATATTACAACTGTTCTCCTCTTTAGTATGCAACATTCTTCTGCAGCTGCAGTCGCAGACTGACATCATTTGCAATCAGGTCTGACGTGAAATAAATGAAGGAAAAGTAAACCCACGGTCAATAGGAGAGTCCCGTATGGCATCCATCAGAGATAATTCGGCGTACGATGCCACTGGCTGGACGATTGAAGTTGGTGATCTTGACAAAATCCGCTGACACCCAGTGCACACGAAACTAATCAGAGGTTTGCAAATGTGCTGGTTTATTGATTACCTGGATACCAATATACGTTTCAACATGTTCTACAACGATATCATTAAAATAGGACTTAGGAAATACTGAACAAAAGATTACCCGGAAGGGAAACGGATGCATCGCCATCAGTGACCTTCACGATTATGTTGTGGTTAGCAAACATAAACACAGACAAACATAAGTCGGAAAAATCTGAAATGCATTTGGAAAAATCTAAACGAGTAATGGGGAAGAAGAAAAACCACATATAAGAATGTTTCATTGCTCATAGATGGATATATAAACGAAAAACCGTAAAAATGCGATGCACCTCAATAACTCGTTCCCACCTCATCGTGACCATACTCGGAACCCACCTTCACCCCACCATTTGTTTTAGTAGGGCTATTAAACACACTGGGTTTAAGGAGACAGACTCAGATAATAAAAAAAGATGGATTGTTTCACACAAAGAAACCTGGCATGCTCTTAGCATGATTTCTTTTCACAAAAATATGCTTCTATTTACCACATGACAAACACTTGTTTGTTTGGACCACGGTTGCTACGCTTGCCTCAAGCCCCGCGAATTATGATTATTCTGTATATTTGATTTCCGATGGATATTATCAATTCCCGTGCAAAATACAAACGTAAATGATGTTTGAGATTATTTTATTCGCAGTGATTATCAAACGTTGTTTTGAAAAAGTTGATGGAGGATACACTTCACGTAAGGCTATGGAATAGCCATTCTCCTACGTATGCGTCAGCAATTTATAGAACCGTTATCGGAAAATTTATCCAAACCAGTGTGCGATAATGTGCAAAACCTTCCCGAATCTTTCTCCTCGGATGATTCAAACGTCAATGAGGGCGTTACTACGGATTATGATCCTCAAAATCTCCCTGTCCTTGGACTAATAGACGATGAAGACGTACTAGTTTTACCACCCGAAGATACTCCAGAGCTAGGTGAAAGGGATGAAGACCAAATCATTGCATTCAATGATTTGGTTCGACGACCAGGTGAGACCGCATTGTGGTATTAAACAGCCACTACTTTTCAAGGTAGCAATTCACTGGAAACACCTAGCGATGTTTCATCCGTAAATAATATTGAAAGTGAAGCTAATCTGTACTCCTGTTTGAAGAAAAAGAAGAAGAAGAAGTAACTTGTGATTCAAAACCGCATGACGTTGTTTCTCCCTTATAGACAGTACACCATAAATCTTTCTAACTGTAAATACGAATCTGGTGAGTTTCTGTCGGACTTAAACTTAGAATATCACACCATTTTTTGGCGATCATGTTATGGTCCAATCCATATATTTGAATATATGTTTTGTTCTAAAATATTGTTTCTATCAGTTCCTTAGTGAACGTGATTATACTTATGTTCCTATAGGAGCATACTCACGTTGGTCATAGATATCTTTTATGGTGTTATCACTGCGGTCAATTTTTTTAAATCTCCGCATCTACCAATAACCACTTTTGATAGTTAACCCTCCGCTCATTTCGCTGACTTATCCGGCAGACGAATGCAAGTCACAAATTGATTAATGGTCGGTAGGGGTCTTTGTTTAGCACAGCATACGTTGCATACAACGATATAGTTCGAACTGATTCTTTTGTATATTATTTTTTTCGAGTCTTATGCCGTGAGGCAAAGTAACTGGTAACCGAAATGAACCAAAGTTGGCCAGCACGAGGATCTCATAGGTTGTCATAGGATTAAACGTCACCAGGGCTGTGTTCCAATAGAGTTAGAACCCCTGACTATATAGCAAAACTGAATGAATTAGCTATGTAAACATCCACGTTAGTTGTATTTTTTCCCTTTATTGTACGCGTACACTAACTTATATGAGTGTATAAATAGCATTTTACTAGTATCACGAGTACTTGCGAAAATCACAACAATGCGACAGATACCTTTTCCCTCTGTTTGGGTATTACATTTGCGTCGTAATCCTGCAACAGAGACCATAAGATGACAATGACGGAAGACAGTGATGTACATCTGAAGTGAAGAGTCCTTTTGGCGAACAGTCTGTTTTCGGTTATTCATCATCGGGCCAATTACATAACATTTTATATCATCATAGTTGTCAAGCAAGCAAAGTCAAAGGCAATTAGTCATACAATTACATTACGCGGTTGTAAATTGGAGGGCAATTAGGTGACAAAATTGACCTCCGGTGATGTCGAGTCGGTAACGGGCGGCCATGGTAACCGTAGAGCTTGTACAAATTTCTTCTGAGCGCACAGCTTTGGATTGCGCAACCGAATTCCGATCGCTTACGCGGTGGCCAGAATACGAAATTTGGCTCATCTGGATTGACGACTGGGCAAGCGGTAAATGGGCTGGAAAGCTACTTCTGGTGAGACTTGGTGGCCTGAGTCAACAAGGTGCGCCAGAATTGCACTCGAAATCGACTTCATCTCGCCCTTAGTCAGTCATGTGGGGTGGTGTTCACCTATCCTCCAAAAAAGGCGTCTGGTTGTGCGACCGACGTAACCTGCTCCACAGGAGCATGTGAAAGAGTAAACACAAAATGAGGTTACACATTTAGGCAACGCATCTTTGAGTTGTACATGAACTGTAGGGTAGGATCTGAACGAGATTCGCAGTTGTGCCGCGCTGTAAGTCTTTTCAATCGCGTTACTTATTCTGCGAGTCACCAGTTCAGCCAACGCCTCGCCTTTGTAGTCTAGCGTCATATAAACCAACTTCTTTTCCGCAGATGGGAGCTTAAACTTTGGTTCTGTCAGTTCCATATGTCTACCTACGAAGTTTACAGGATAGGCGTTCTCTGCGAAAATCCGCCGTAAAAACGCCATTTCTGCATCAATCATGTCATCAGTACATATCCTCATAGCTCTGTAGGTTAGACTGCGAACGAGGTTTCTCTTCTGTTTCAGGGGTACGTAGCTGAGAAAGTGAGTACACTGGCCACTCCAAGTCCCATTCCTGTGAATACTCCTCTGAATTGAACCATCTGTACGACGATTCAATGCAACATTCAAAAAGGATATTCGTCCATCTTTCTCGGCCTCAAGTGCAAAGTTGAGATTAGGGTGTGCTGTGTTCGCCTCAACAAGTAGGCTATTCAGATCCACAGTTTCGTCAACTACACAGATTATATCATCCACGTACCTCTTGTAGAGGATGCACTTGTCAATAAACCCACGAAGCATAGTCCTTTCTAACATTGCCATGAAGATTTCTGCCAACAGTGGGCCTAACGGTGACCCCATTGCAACGCCGTCCTTCTGACGGTACCTTTTCCCAACAATTTGAAATTGTACATTCTGTGTGCACGTTAATATCGGCTTCTTGAGCATATTCACGGGTAAGCCCACATTTAAACCTTCTGAACGAATATACCCACAGAGGTAGTCAACGGTTTCCACGGTTACCATGACCGCCCGTTACCGACTCGACATCACCGGAGGTCAATTTTGTCACCTAATTGCTCTCCAATTTACAACTGCGTGATGTAATTGCATGACTAATTGCCTTTGACTTCGCTTGCTTGACAACTATGATGATATAAAATGTTATGTAATTGGCCCGATGATGAATAACCGAAAACAGACTGTTCGCCAAAACACCTTTTCACTTCTAATGAACTCATGGGGCTATTCGAATCGTTGATGTACATCTGTTTGTTCGTTTGTTGTCAACTTTTGGACCAGTCTACGGGCCTAAGCGATTGACGGCTAGACCAACGACGGTAGCTGGGATGGCATCTCCTTGACGGAATACCGTGCACACATAAAGAAACACTGTAACTTAAACAGTCATCCCTGTATTATCAGATCAGATAAACAACCTTCAGTAGGTTTTAATGCGCAAGTAAAGTTTATTTATGCTTCTGAGACCTTGAGACTCACCGATTTGGTGGTGGAGACATTACGTTAGATGGTAGCTGGGCAAGCTCAGTAGTGCAAATTTTGTCGTTGTTTAACCGATGTGCATGTGAAGTAACTGTACTTAATGACGCCTGGCAGTGAAACCGTAGAAAATTTGTCCTGCTGATTGCGCCTTACATTCACTTACAGCTCAGTTGTCCATGAGCAAGGTACTGACACCTTAAGATTGAATGTTTGAATATGGCAGTAGGTATTTTTAACAGTAAGGTTCCTTCCCCTTCCTTTCTTGGTTTATTCCTGTACAGGGCTTGCTTTTTTCCTTCATGTCTTTGTGGCAGTTATGCATAAATTAGGACCACAGATGTATTACCGTTTTTGGTGCTGGTGTTGTTTTGGTGGTTTCTAGGACAGGTGATATTTTGTGGTAATATTAAAGCTCTTTTGCCATGCCCACACGGTAGTGAAAACAATAACTGAATCAGTTAATAGTAAACAGTTGTGCACGAGATTTTTACTTAATCCTTGTTAACGTTCTTTTATGACTGATGAGAAAATGTCAAACGGCGAAGTGGGAATATACTTAACTCATCATCATTATCTGTGCATTTGCGCATGTGCAACAACTAGCAGTACAAGACTTTGATCTGAACAATCTCATTCAGACAGAAGTGTTACTCATTCAGATCAGGCACGCTTTGATAAAATGCGTAAACCACTTTCCTTCCGGACACTGTCAGTACTGGATCTTTCCATAAGCTATACGTCAGTGA
This sequence comes from Paragonimus heterotremus, assembly GCA_013368495.1. Taxonomy (NCBI): domain Eukaryota; kingdom Metazoa; phylum Platyhelminthes; class Trematoda; order Plagiorchiida; family Troglotrematidae; genus Paragonimus; species Paragonimus heterotremus. The sequence goes on from LUCH01001068.1 coordinate 40,960, forward strand.
AACTATATCCTGTTTGCATGACTGTTGATATGTCGATGTTAAAGCCAGAGCTGTACTGGATTTTCCAGCGGACCTTTACATCTAGTATTATATATTCACCCCAAACGCCATGACAAAATAGCATGTTAAAAAAACAAAACATAAAAAACAAACTATACAGGTGTCAAATAAACGCTACAGCAACTTGGCTGAAGAGCTAGTTTTACACTGTCTGTTAGCAGTATTGCCGTAGTCACAAGTATGAGTTTCGGGCATCGGTAAAAGACCACTAATGTTCTAAAAGCCATATATATATACATGTATATGCATGTATTCATATACATATATATATATAACCTACATCACACGCTGCCCATCTGACTACTATCTTCAGCCTACCTCTTGTTTGGCACAGAAAAATAGAATGGCACCCAGTCATTACCAATATTGAGCGAATACAATTGATGCTTTGATTGTAATTGTTGATAGATTGAATTCTTGATCAAATCCTAAGTAGAGCACACTTTCTTTAAATACTGTTTACTCTGTTTACCTTTTCGTACTTTACACTGACTGAACTAACAGATATACGCGCGTTGAACCATATGACGTTATATACTAAGTGATAAGGTTCAAAAATGCGTAATAGACCATACTGCATTGTGCGACACCTTATGCACACTTAATGGTTTCTAGACAAATGTTTGATACTTCACGCTATTTATACTTGAGCTTAATTTGGTAAACGACACGAAAATCGAACAACGTTTTGGCTTTGTTTAAAGTTTTTTAAATTGTTTTCGTGTTTTTCCTGTTGAAAGGTTGAATTTGGTATTATTCCTTTAAGGACTTAATTACCCTCCTTTTGATGAGTGTAGTGACTATAGCGGTATTCCAGTAAAATTGAACCACAAACACTAGGATTGACCTTTTATGTATTCCAAAGTTATGCGTATCGTAAATTCCCATTCATAACGCATTAAAAGGCTGAAAACACGCTGTGTTGCTACATGTAATGTAAACTGTAAATGCAATGAACAAACATATTTACTCACAATCCTGAGTGTTCTGGGAAGCCGTTACTTTCTTGATTTCTGCATTTACATCTCCGTACGCAGTCTATTGCTTGTGGTGAAGTTTGAATTTATGAGAAACAGTCAAAACGCGTCGTATGTTGTACTTAGCCTCAATCTAAGCCACAATAGCGTATTTACTTTAACACGAAGAACTTGTACCATGTCAAACCTTGGTAAATACGATACGTCGACCCTAAGTTGGCACTAATAATACAAACGAGCCATAAACGTTAATAATGCGCCTTGTGAAGATGACTTTATGGAATAATTATTTCTTCTTACTCATTCAAAGATGAAAGCGCTCAATTATGAAGTATTTGCTTGTTCTTTAACCTTTACTTCATCCGTATTTGGTCAGCCTACATAAGTCTCTCACAATTTCTTTTTTCCGTTAATAGTACGCCGAGTAGCTCGCAGGTTTGGATTTCGTGAGGTGGAGGAGGATGATGAAGACTGGAACTTGTATTGGACGGATTATTCCGTTTCGCTGGATCGAGTATTTGTGATGAAAACTTGGCAGGTCAGCAATGTACGGTTTCACCTGGATATTATTTAAACCAACATATGTTTAACTGCTCACAACTTACCGACCTATCCTTAAATATCAAATTTGGAACTGAATGTATCAATCGTTTGGTTTGAGAATGGGTTGTATGAGTGTTGCCGGTGTTTCTCACGTCAACTTTTTACTTGTCCTTCTTTATGGCTGTAGTGTTCTATAGTCGACTTTGCTTATAACATGACATTGTTATGGCGTTGCGTTGGATGAACTTATTATTTTTATTTTTAGTTGGTGGTAATTTCGTTAATCAGTAGAGTTAGGTCAGTAAAGTACTTTTGTTGATTTCAAGACAAAATATCTCCTGATAACTTTATAAATTGGAAATATAAACCGAGAAGGCAGTTACTCTCATATAAGGGTGTTGTGAAGTAGATATTTTGCCTACATTCAACTCTGAGAAATGGTCACAATAAAACAATCAGTCTTCAATAAGGTTATTATGGTAGGAGTTGGAATCGGAACCTCCGTGCAATTTCTATTATCTGCAACAATTTCTCAGTGCCAATTCTATTCAACCTATTCATTTCTGATTACTTGAAAGCATTGTGAGTGAAATAGTCTACAATTTTCTATCCATATGTTGATTCATATGGACGTACTTGCAATTGCTGTCTGTGATGATAATGATGATGCGGTTGTTTGCAATGTTTTCGTACGTATATTCAACATCACGCCACGCACTGTGTTATTAAAATACCGACGTGGTGTTACTCAGCATACACCATCAAGAACATGTTCCATCATATTAGTTCTTTTGAAGAAACTACTCCAAACTTGAAAATTGACCAGTCGGCATTTAACTTGGCATTCCGAGTAGGGAATATTCCATCTATCATAATTAAATACCCACCGGTTCTGAAGCGCAACTTCCTAATAATTATGTCACAAATTCGAGATTGTTCTGTTTTGGACAGTAAAAAGCTATGCCATTCAGTGGTCTTCTTATTAATACTTCATAGAGGTCGATCACAAACAAACACGTAGTCGAACATAAAGCTCATGGTAATGTTTTGCAGACTAAACATTATAGATCAATTGTTTAATGGGGTCTAGCCATTGGTGAACTATGTTGTATGAAAGAAAGTCTCTGCGATGTGTTCAAATAACGCCTTAGTTCACGGTATGTTTAATCTAAAAAACGTACATCGTGGGTTACAATATACGCAATCAAACCAAACTAAACCGCACTATTTTTTTAAGCTTGGGAGATTGTGTCGTTACTCTAGTAAGAAACACGCAGTTAAGATGGGAAAACGGCTCAGTAGTGATACTGATGATTTCCTTCGGGAACATATGGGAAAATTAGTGCTTTTGTACATTAGTATACAACGGAACGGTTGATTAAAAATGCAGGTATTAATGTATCTGGTATTCAACGCAGTGAGCCTGAATTCGAGAGATTAGAAGCATCAGAAGGTACACTGTACGAACACTGCAGGCGCACGGGTGTTTTGATGAAGCGTTATTTTACCAAAGTGAACTGCCCATTCGTGGCCCACTGTGAGGATTAACGACAGCTGGAGCCCACGCACCCGAAATATGGCTCTAAGCTAAAGATGACTGATTGGTGTCCAATGCTAACTTCAAAGGTAATGTGCACAAACGTCTAGAATCGTTTTTATTCTCCTGTGAGGAGGCTTCCGGATACAATAGGCATGCACTGTAGCTAATTCTAGAAATACAACCAAATATAACCATTGAAAACAGCATGTAAAGAGTGTACGCAGAAGTAAGTCGCGCTGGAATAAAAGTCAGATATCTAACATGATTGGTTCAAAATATAATGGTGAATATTCACTCCTGTGTTTTCTGAATGTTTCCACAGCGAACTTTACGTCTTTTTGTTTAACTTCATTCATGGAGAGCGTTATACTGAATGTCATCGAATTTGACGCAGAAGGTGTACTTTTTGTTTCTGCTCGACAGTTAGAGACCATAACCACGTTATAACTACGTATAACTTAATGCTGTCTTTGATGATGCTTTGTTTAAGCTGCTTCAGAGTTTATGTTCAGTATATTTTTTGTCCATTTAACACATTGAATCACCTATGGTTTCTGGTATAGACAACAAGTATGGGATACAAGTGACTAACAGCTTACCTCATACTGCTTCGAATTCTAGGCGTCTCCTGCTGGGTAGTCAAAGATTTGGTTGATATACGTCAGACGTTGCCTAGGTGGTTGCGGATATTTCCCTCAAATAGATTTTCCAACCAGTCTGCTTTGGAAAGAATCGTTATACTTGTACTGTCATCTTGCTAAGGCTCGCAAACGGTGCCGTAGCTGGACTTTTAATTGTGAGACACGTCCCAATGAGCAGTCATGTTGGCTACTGAATATTGCCCATAAGCGAAAGTGGCTGAACATTCAGATTTACTAGTTCAGTCATGCTTAACTTGAGCTCAGTCGTGCAAGATAACACAAAGTTACTTTATGTGAACATGGGTCAGTACCCAAGTACCCAAGAGATTTGCTACTGAAGAACTCTGGTAAGAATTTGAACCTTAAAAAGGCAGGCTGGGTAGCTCAGTAAGTTACTATGTGTGTTTGCTTACCGTTGGGATTAAATCAAGAGTTACCTGAAGGACACGAAAATACATAAAGTGGATTGAAAGAGCAATTCAACATTTCTTCATCCAGGAACCGGCAAAGTTGATTTGCTGACCTGCCGTATATCCGTTGTTTATAGTGCCTTTAAAGTAGTGCATCTCAAAGAACGTATTAAAGCATGAGAAAGGATTTCGGTCGGTTACTAAACGACAAGTGTGAAACAGTATACATTTTTGGTCATGATATTCTGATTGGAATGGCTGTCATTGATGCCAGCATACCATATTTCAAGAATGGCAATGTTTCTTATAACAGAGCACGTGTTTCGAGTTGTTGAGATCACTGTAAATAAACATAAGCGTTCACTGACTCCATTAAATCACTCGTTCATTGAGGGCGTAACTGTAGTATCTATAGAAATTAGGTGGATATCAGTGTATGGTGGTGATAAGGTTTTCATACACTCGTTGTCTTACAGCCTGATTGTTTGTTTTATCAAGGTGTGGGCATCTTGATGTTGAATGCTTGAAAATATACATAGTTATTTTTATTAGTTAGGTCCCTTCTCTTCCCCCTTTTTTCTTCTACCTTCCTGTGCAGGGTTTGCTTTTTTCTTTATGATTATGTGGCAGTTAAGCATCAGTGTGAACCACTGATGTACTGTTATCTATGATGATGATGATGATGATGATGATGATGATGATGATGATGATGATGATGATGATGATGATGATGGTGATGATGATGATACCGTATCTGGTAACGCTATTCGATCAGGTTTACACGAAGGAAACAAACCTTTTGCTTTTAACTCCTCTGCTGAACTTAATGTATGGTTTGTTTTAGAAAATTAACCACTTCCCCGGCATGTCCGAATTGTGTCGCAAAGACTCCTTGGCAAGAAATTTGAATCGGATGAGCAAAGCATTTCCCAAAGATTATGCCATATTCCCAAAAACCTGGTGTCTCCCTTCAGAGTAAGTTTATTACTCCTATGGAATACGTCTCGCATCTTCATTATCTACACAGTAAAGTTAATTGTGCATGTGGATTTGAAATCTGGTGACCTAATTGCTTTTCGTCTCAATAGACAGAAAAAGGTCGACTGAAGTGCTTAAGTTAACCTTGTTGAATGCATATATATACAGAGAGAGAGATTTTGCTTAAAATTGTTCGTTTACAAATGGTATTGTGTCATGTCTGCATCTAGATTTCAGCTGTCATTGGTTGCGTGATCAACTAACCACCTTCAAGAAAAATGCTATGAAAATAAATTCCGATGTAAAAGCAACCTTTCCCAGATACGAATCTGAATAATGAACTCGGGATATTTAATTTTCAAAACGGTAGTAGAAGTCCGCATGTTTTCGTCATCTGCTGCATACAAAACAGGGGTGAAGTACACAGTAATTAAGTGAATCTGGCTTACACATCAAGTCCTCGTAGATAATTATTTCGTTGGTTAAAACCAGGGTAGATGAAGGCTCGAGATCAATAACTTTTGCATGCAGAGTACTAGACTGTTGCGTGTGAACAGCAACACCTCGAACCTGTCCTCCGTGTGTAGAAGTTATTAACCTTAAACCACCGTCTGATCTGGCTCCCAACAGTGGCATTCTTGTATACGTAAGGGCTTGATTTATAAGCCCGATTCATCCAACTTGTGTATCGCTGTTGTGTCATGTTCTGCAGCTGACGAGAACAAACGAGGTGCTAAAGAAGTATACAAAGTTTAATATCACTTGGACTGTTCCATTGAATTTACATCCTTAAAAATAAATAGAATCCTAGGATCTATCACTGAACCATTTAAAATTTAATGGATGTGAAAATAACAAAGTCATGAACAATTATTTTCAACCATTGTTCCTCAAGTCAGTACAATTACAGGGTTTTACCTAAGAAGCATAATATCATTATTCAACATCAACTGATTTGTTGCACTGAAAACGTCTGACTTACGGGAAAATGGGTTTAAATTCATTGAGTAAATATGACAGCATGGCTTCATAAACACACTTTCAGAATACTAGTGATTTAAATTTTGGCGCCCATTCTACCTCGGCTTAGTCTAATTATTCAGTATTGCTCTTTGTCGACTACGTATCTGTTTTTCCAGTTAATTATTTATGCAAGGCGGCCGTGTGACATCTCGTTTGTTTCCTCTTTGGGGTACCTAGTCCTTGACCTAAATCATTGATCGATAGATAACTCATGTGATGTTAAATGTTATGACGGCGTGTAGTTAAGATTACCAAATCAATCAACTACGGTGAATACGTGATTTCTTGCCCTGGCCCCTAAATCAGCGTGTAATAGTCGATCGCTGATCTCTCGCTACGTGGAGGACATTCACTGGTTCATGATTCATAGGATGATGAAACAGAGTTAGAGAACAGAGATTTCATGGAACTCAGAACAATTAATTCTGGTCGTGTGCATCCTTTGTGCCATGAACACCTCCCTCTGCATCTTAACGCTGAAATGGCAATCCTCATTCTAGTCAAATAGGCGCAATTTGTTGTAATCGTTATATCAGCAATATTCGAGGAAAACGGAAGTCAAAAATTCAAAGGAACATTTCTGCGAGTTATCTCAGTATGGAGAAGTTGAATCAGTATGTTAGCTAAGAAGTGGATATCTTGTTGCTGTAGGGGTAAAATTGCATGCAATCGTGGGCGTTCAACCAAAAAACACTGGGTCAAACATAATAGTCTCTTGTTAGATTTAACTCTTATCCGCAACCACTAAACTTCTCAGGACATCCCAACTAAGATGACTCATAACCGGGTCTGTGAGCAAGCTGTTCTCAGACGTATTTTAAATTTACCATTCTTCCTGTCGTGCCTGACATATTCCACTGAGGCTGAGTGGCAGAAGAGGAGTGAAAGTACATCTAACTCCACTGCTAGAAAATACTTTCAAGGGAACCGTGAATTCCAACCTTCTTCATCTTTGTTGGTGGTTGGCTGATCACGTTTTCTTAATTAGGTGAATGTCCCATCCGTTATCCTTCAAAATGTTTGGTCCTGTACATCCGCGTATTCAATGCAGGTCCTGTACATCCGCGTATTCAATGCAGGCTGATATCTCGCTAGGCTCGTTCTACTGTCCAAACATGCAATCGAACAAACGCCTCGGCTGGAACGCTCTGTCTACTTATTATCCATTTTGTAAATTATAGTGCACGGTTTAGATCTGTAACAAGTGTTATAGCGTAACTAGTACTAGTTATTCCGCGGTAACATGATAGAACAATAGAAGCATGTTGATAAGAAACTGTTCATCTCGGTAGAATTATGTTTATACCTATGGTGGGTAAAATATCGTTTGAAATAAGGTCAGATTTAAAAGACAAGTTTTATTTCTCGTTTTTTATTAACGACTCCCTGTCGGAGTCATTCACTAAATTATATCAATGTACTTTTATCAACAGCGATCTTCTCCAGTTGATCTAGGCAGGCCGCACTACTAACATTTACACAGTAGCACAGCCGTCCCCTTCACGATCAGTGCATGATCATGTGACAGGTTCAACGAGAAGTAAAGTTATAATACAATTACACGTATAACAGAATGTTCCGGCAAACATTACTCAACTGTATTCGGCTTAAACTGTCAGGGGTAATTAAGTAAATAAGTAAGTAAAAAGGTTTATTTTGTTGACATCGATCCTCACATATCTATCGCCAGACAGTTTTGAATGATACATTTGGTTCCAGTCCTATAACCAGTGGGATGCTCATGAATACAGTTTGCTGTCAGTCATAGTGACCTACGTATGATTACTTGATCTAGGTCCGTGTTCATTTTCCGCAACCACTTGTAGTCTAACCTTGTTTCTTCACTTATCCAAAAAACCTCGTATTAATTTAAATCAGATAATAGATCAGATTCCGTGTCTGCTGTGAGCTTCAGTGGGTTTTTGTTATAGTACTAAATAGACTGAAACCAGGATTACCCAAATGTTAAGTGTGATTCACAAGTGAGTATAACACTTGTCATATTTGCATAAATTTTCCACATGACACTTTGGAAGAATTCACTCGACTAGTCTTCAACTCTTATCAGACTGCACTAACAGTCTGTAGACTGTTGAACTTTATGGTTACCATCCTGATTGGAGTACGAAGTATGTGAACGACTTGTACGCAAGTTAGACATGAACAACCAACCGCACATATCGTGTACTCGTCGCAATTGGCTTGTTGTTTAAATCGGAAGCGGACACTGAGACTTAATATAATTAATCGTATGGCGTGACGGTGATAGTCTGATTAAAAGGAACCTAACTGCGGGAAATTCCAGCTTCCGCTGAGCTAGAACCAGCGAAACAAACAGCGAACCCAGCCGTTGCAGGTGTCCTACTAGCTGAGTCCAGAAATTTCCCATTTGGCCTCCGTCACCCACCCAACCGGTCGGTTGTTCGAGTCCAGCCGTGGCTCAGGTCTCTTGTGGATTGGTCTACTCTAAATTAGCGAATCTGCCATACTACTTACCAGCAATAAAACTGGATTAATTTGTTTACAGTATGCATCCAATGAGCTGGGGTAGAGAGCCGAATTTGTCGTTTGTGAAAGTTAACAACCTCCTTGTCATTGTGTACGTCGATCACTCACTGGGAATAGATTAGTCAGCTTGTTCAGCGCAAGTCTGACAATGCGACAAGATGCATCGATTTTTCTCTCAAATGATCAAGAGTGGCTGATCAGTGCGTATCAGACGACCCTTAGAACCAAAGATCGCGATTAACGTCACCTGATTGTTACAGTGTCTAACTTTCCATAGGCATTGTAGATACCGTTTTTCTCGTTTGATCATCACACATCGACCAAGGGTAAGTAGTATACCCAGTCATCTGTACATACCGTACTTACGGATCAGACGCTCAAGGTTTGTATTCTTTCCTCTAGTCCGACCGGCTTCGATAGCACGGTGCATATTGTACGTCCATGCATGGATTGGTACGTTACCACTAGGTAGCATGCAGCCTAAGTACTACTCGATTGACGTTGTGTCTGCGACTCGCAGTGTGTTGATTTGATAAGGCTAGGAGCAATTGCCTGTAATGTAGCGTTCCAGTCAGTTGTTTGGTTGCTTTGAACTTCAACATTCGGTTCACATTTACCTATGTTAGAGCACAACTTAGCAAAATCGTTATATAGTTGTATTGACCTGAGAAAGAATCGTTGCACCCGGTATTTGTCATATCGTAATTTTTATCATTCAAATTTTAGATGCTTAATTCTAGGTGTAAATAGGGTCGCAGTCAAAACTTGCTTCTTATTTGATAAATTAGTGAAATGTCACTTCTTGTGTTCTTGAAGCAAACTGGGGACAAACATCGATTCCATTTGGTCCGTATCTGATTTTCAAAAGATCAAAATTAGCACGTAAAATGTCGTTCTCATGATTATTTCAATGTCCTCGCTTTGGTGAGTTGCACGGAATATTGCTCGTTACCGAATAATATCTGTCCAAGCACGCAGCTGGAGCAATTATTCGCTTTAGAGACATTTTTCGCCTTCTTAACGAAGGCTCTGCGGAGATTAACTTGACCGGCACATGTGAACTTTGAGTCGTTTATCGAACAGATTAGACAGACTTGTATTTGCCTCGCTGCGAACAATAGCATTAGTGTAATTTCATAGGTGAAGTACCTGTCGTTATAGATAACATAATTTATCACTACAGGCAAGGATAACCTGAGCTAATTATGTCTGCCGGTTTGACAAGTGACAAGTGCCTATGGACTCCAGTGTGAACGATTAATTCCTTGAGCATAAATGTCTAATCAGTCATAGTGGAGCATTTAATTAACATCATGTATAATCCCTCAGATGCACCTCTAGTTCACAGTGGGATTTTTTGAGTTATTCGCTGTAACGTAGTTATCTCGCGCACCTTTTATTATGGCGATGATCTAGTATTTCAAGACTCAGCAAAATAATATTTCTATATACAGTTACACTGTTTTTACTTGTTTAGTAAAGTAATATTTCCTACTACTGCGCGGTGAGTGGTTTTAAAGTATGAAATAAACAAAGAAAGTAAACTACTTTGGTTTTGTTTTGTAACAGCCAGTCACATACAGACTTTTGCTGTTCGGCAAGAATGAAATAGGAGTGTATCGAATTCATCTCAGAACTGTGAAAGTTAGCAGGTCCGCACAACGTACCAAGGCAGTCTTCAGTTGATAATCAGGATGGATATTTTTTTTACAGATTCGTCTAATCATTTGCAGACACGCTACTGTCTGTACTGAGAATACTCTACTGTCTAGCTGTACCAACAACTCTGAATGTGAAAAAACAGTCGTTTATCTTGGTCTGATAAAATAACTTCATTAACATAAAAGCTTTTTTCACTCTCTCACTGTTTTATGTTTGTAATCTCTTTCTTGTTCCGTTCGGTTTACAGATGGAACGAGCTGCAAAATTATGCACGCAAAAAAAAATCCCGTACCTACATCTTCAAACCAGACACAGGATGTCAGGGAAGGGGAATCTACATTACTCGCACAGTCAAAGATGTTCGTCCATTAGAGAACATGATATGCCAAGTTTACATCACAAAAGTGAGTTACGTTTATGATAGTTCGGTATGTGAAATCACTTAGAGTTCTGGTCATAAACTACGTTTTTCTCAGCCTAGCTGGAATGCAGTGAAATTTCATTGATGTTGTTCGAAGCCGTGTTTGATACCGCTGTACAACTGTCCCATATCATCAGAGCAAAAGGAAGCCATGTATTGTGATATGTTAACGATTCGTTTACTCTCATCCGTCACAAACGTTAAACATGTTAATTGTGTACACCATACAGATAAACAAAAACAGAGGCTAGACACACCTACAGATACACCAAGTATTATATAACCAATACCATGGTAAACCGATAGATTGCCCCAACTACTTTTGTGCACAGAATGTCGGCCGGTATGTTCGGGTAAGCATCGCTGCGCAGAAAGCCAGCAACTTTGGATTTCGGTTGAGCAACATTATCTTGTATGAGTTTGATGGGTCAGTTTGGTGACCTATTGACATAAGGTGTTTAGCATTCGATGAAGTTTGATTTTGCGCTACCAGTTTACCAAGCTGAGGTTGGTGCACTGTCACTTCTTTCACCTATCTTGCGATGTATCCAGAAGCTCACCGTGATGGTTATCGATCTGTTCTACCTATGTAAACACCACTGTGACTGCGAGCAAACGGGTTCACAACGTGGGAGACATAAAAGTTTGAGAAGCTACATTCATGATTACGGAGACCTGGCACTCTAGTGGTTTGAACTAAGCGCAACCGCCAAGCCACATACGTCCAAGCCAGATTAGACCTCACTGCATGATACCGTTGAATAGATGATCACCTTTGAGTGCCAAAAAAAGGAACATATCCTTCTATCGGGACGTAATTATGGGTTAGGTGCTGTTATTCATCTCACTGTGTATCTCGACGTATTTCTCAGGGTATCAGTTTGCTGGTAAAGTTATCCTCAACATCTATCGCTGCAATTCGTCAGAGGTACAAATTTTCTTTGCTCTATGAAACTGTTTTGACGGAATCACGTTTATGTGCAAAAGGAGCAGAACTAGAACACTGGAGATATTGATCACTCCCATGTAACTTTGTGACGAACTGAACGTTGTAACGAGCCATTCGCAAATCTAGTGACGATTACATGAAAAAAGCTAAGCTACTGTTGGATTCACCTTCGTGAGATAAAGATAGGTTGGAGTGAATTGTTGATAATATTTACTCCAACTGCTGTATGAAAAAAGCAAACCAAAATGAGCAACATCAGTAAAAATTAAGATATCGTGAACGTATCATTTGTACAATAACGATTTGTCTATATTATCCGGGACTTACCGTTCACTCGTACTTAAGCTGCTCGCTGGTGTTGTGCCTAAAGGACTACTCGTGGCAACTCCGTCTGTCTGTGGACAACTTCCCCAAAATGAAAATAAATGTTTTCTGTACACATTGAAGTAAGATCTTTGAAGTATTCAAGTGAAACACCTATACCACGGTTCTCACTGGAGACAAAACCATATAAATGTTCAACTATTTCACTAAAAGTAACATACGTAAAAATGTAGTCAGCATCCGTCCAATACACGATATGAGTACTCAGGGGAGCGTTTTAAGATTTTTTTTAATTCACTGGAGTCATTCAAATTGTCCCACAACCGAATGTTTAAAGATTATTGTACGATAAAACGAAAAATAGGCAGTAGCAGAGGAGTTAATCAGACGAAAGGAGTGAGACGTAGTACCTGGAACTTTGTCCAAAGTCAAACAAAACGTACCATTATGTCCACCGTACTGGTGGGAATAAAATGATATCTGCAAGACAGCTTCTTTACTACTTTCACCGCCCCGCTTCATTAATCACACTCACTTTGCTGTCTACGGATTCTTAAGGACAGAATGAATGAACTCACCTGATGTTCACTGTAAAAAGAACGGTCAAACGTGACCTACAGTTCGGTTGCGTGTGATATACAATGGTGTACAGGTTTACGCTCCATGTTCTGATTGTGTGCGTATATTATATGTCTGATTACTGTAAACCGCCAGAACGCGCATAGAACTGAAACACATCGCACACAAGAAAGTACACACCTTGTTTAATCCGTACTGTCTTATGGATTCTAAGCTAGAGCCGGTTGTAATCGTGTAAGTGCTACAAAATAGCACCTGAAATCCGAGTAATAATCCAATTTAACTATCTGAATTTCACTAATCCATTTATAAGACTCAGCCTACCCCAACTCTTTTGTCATATTGGTTAGTCGCATTCCGTTCCAATCGAAGACCGCGAAACCCCCTCAAGACCAAGCTTGTGAAACTTTTAATTGCTTCACTGCACTGGAACTCCATCCTGGAATAGAACAGACACTGATGATTTAAAAAATTCGTCCAGTATACCGCACCAACAACAGTAAATTCCATCGTGGGTGGAGACAACTCACTACTGAATCAGTTGGTTATCTCAAAAACATGCGGCTTTATTCTATTTTATACTCCTGCTTATTAAATGACAACGTTATACAGGTGACACGAGATGGAACGCGAAACATATTTTGTACCCTCATAAATTGGATACGCGTTCATTCATCTAACAGTTCACAAATCTCAAGGGTGTGACCAGAAGGTCCTGTAGCTTGAGTAGCCGCTCGGCTCAGCAGTGACTTGGAATAAGTCAGTATAGTAAAGAATTACTGAGAAGGTTAAGAATAGAAATAATCGAGTTAAGTAGAAAAAATAGAACTCAACCAACGACTGACTGTGATCTTCACAGACCAACAAACCTTCTGGTTACAACTCTTCAGTTCCCTTCTTGTTAAATCTCATCAGTAGTACACACATTTTCCACTAATAGGGAATCAAAATCTAGTTCCTATTTTACTAAACCAGTCATGTTAACTGCTACACCGCTAGCCCCACGCTTGCTGGATCTTCCACATGTTGGGGTATACTACCAAAACGGACACATGCTGTCATTACAGGCAGCGTGAGGATGAAGAACAATGAGGGAGTAGCACTTATTTGGTTACCCGAAGAGTTGAGATATGAGCCTCACTTTGATCGGACGCTTGGCGAAAATAACCACGTGAACATTAGCTTTGGATTCGAAGCAATACAGTCGGCTGTGTTAGGACTTTGGGACAATAATCCGGGTAATTATTTGTACAAGCCAAGACTACGGAATAAAGCGACATACACAGTCGTTAGGCAGATAATGTTTGGCACTTTCAACCGACCAGTAACCAAAGTCCGAGAGCTGCGTGCGAATTACCTGATTCGCTGGTCAAGCTCAGGCGCTGCATCTCATACCAATCGAGGTTTGTTAGACTGGGTACCGAAGCTGACCTACAAGGTCGCAAGCCAGATCTGATATTTTAGTTTACTCAATTTAATTCGGTGGCAGTTTTAGTTTAGTCAGCATGTCGGAGTTGTTTTTACTCATCTGTGACAAACCTGGGCGGAGTGTACAAATTCCATCTGGAAGATGTAAAACCATGCTGAGTCAGTCGTTCGACTAAAAGGCTATTTAACTATTGTTTTAAATGTAAGGTAGTATGGCTAGTTGGAAGGTTACATTAATGCTAATATTTTCATAAGCAAAAGGACTCATTTCCAGGAACTTAAATTCTCTTCTGAGTGGTAATGTCAAGAATTTTGGCTTTATGACAGACTGGTCTAGATGATTACATCTAGACAAGGCGGCTGCAATTAAGCCTAAACAGCCGTTAAATTCAACCGTACATGTCCGAACCAGCGCCTTGTCACGTTAACGACCGTTTATTAATGTATTTAGGCATTTCGATAGATCAAAGCTTCCAGGATTAGTGGATAACCGGAAGAACAACAACATATGTTGGATCTTGTGCAACAAACTCCCATCTGAATCCCCAACAAGTCAGTGATAACGCAGAATGAAGTATGTACAGCCTGGTCTGTCTTTAGAAAAATGCAGTTGACATTAATAACAAAACACATCAACCGGATGTTTTATTTTGCGTCCTGAAATACAATGGACGAAGTCAATCTCTGTGTTATTCCGAATTTCAGATTTTGAACCGATGAGGACAATGTTCATCACTTCAAAATGTGATTAAGGCTATTTAAGAATTTATAATTTCATGTTCTGACAGCCTGACAGTATCCAACTCACAGGTCGTGAATTTATACGTCAAATGATTGCAAGTGGTTTGTTGAACATAAGCTGGAGACTTAATACGACTTTATAACTGAAGCTAATGTAAATCATATCTTGTTCTGTAAGACTCCGTGGTTTTGTGGTATAACTCAGATATTCAGGCGTCTCGATGGGTAAGGAATTTAAGCACGATTATTTTACGCATGTCCTTCTTTATTGTGAAAACAATGCACCGTTTGGCATATATAACAAGGCAACACGGTTTCAAATACGTGAACCTAACTGTTTCCATGATTACTCGTATAGTACCTGTAGGTTGAACTGCTGTCGAAATTTAGGTTCAGCGATGATCACGATCTACAATGCTCTGAACATCATGCCTGGTTTCGAAAACAATGTGGGATGCATGGTTTATTGACCAGTCTCTTGACATACATCCCTTGTGGTTAGTAGTGCTGTTGTCCGGCAAAATTGCAAAACGTCACAAAGGTATGGGCCGGACAACAAAATTCGAAGCCCAATCCAAAGGGCTTAATCTTACGAGTACGCCTCCTAACCGAGTCAGGTGAACAAACGAGCACAAAAGCGTTGGCACCACGGCCAGGTTAGCCGTGCGCACATTTCCAGTCAAATCGCTCAGCCACATCGTCCCCAAGTTTTGACCATCAAGATCAGCGATCGATAACGCCTGGTTGTTCACACACATCTCTGCTATTTTTAAGTTTATCGCGCCATTTGTGGACTTTGACGTGACATTTTATAGCCAACCTGCCAAAACAATAAACGTCGCTCGAAATGTCTCATTTCTGTGACCTAGTCACTTAGCCGTGTCATTCCGCTTCCTATCAGCATGTCTAATCTGGCCATTTTATCCGTGCCGTGATGAAGGCAATTCGTGTTGCCGAAATCCACGTGGACGGCGCTTTCAAAAATGTTGTCCAGATTGAGGTACTTTGTTCTGTGGAAGTCTGCTCCGTTCTGCAAAACAGTACACCCTGAATGCGAAGACCGTTTAGTTTGGATCGACACAAAACATTCGCATCAGACCGACTCTGGTTGGGTGATTACGACCTAGGATAACATGCTGATACGTGTGAGTATTGCTCGAACTGGATGAGGCTAGTGGCGTAACGCCCTCCTTATCAGTACTGTGTTTGTTCGCAAACTGAATTCCCTAAGACTGTGCAGACTGTAAGTTTAAATGCTTCTGAGGATGGTTAGTAATCGATAATTTCATTTCTCTGAAGGCACACCGGACTTGTGGGTCATGTGATGCCTAAGTCAATGTGTGTGTTCGCCTGTTAGATTATGGTCATGTTGAGTTATTTTGCAACACAATCTTCTCAGTTCAGTTTGCCGGACAGCAGCCGAGCACCAGTTGGTTTGGACGAAGTTACCATGCCGGACACAGGTCGCAATCCTGGAACACATTGATATACGCTTATCGATGCCTTATACAGCTTTCTAGAGGTCATTCTGTACATTCTGTGCAATGAACACTCGGTCTTTATCCTTGATACTGCGTCTGGTTAACGCATATCTGTGAACAATGACCTAATGCGTCGCGCACCGAATTAGCAACTGTATAGCGCTCTGCTACACACGAGCCAAAACCTTACCTTTGAGAGATAATAATCTGCAGTGTTTTATCAGATTCCCTACTTCATTCAGAACTGATGAAATCCGTTTAGCTTATGGATCTGCCAGTTGCGGTTAAAGATGTGCTGTTCTACTGACAGGTCGACAATATCGTTATGCGATGATAAAAATAAAACACAGCTTTAGTATCTAGACCATAATTTCACAAGAACTACCCAAAATGTTTGATGATATATAAACACTCTCCTTAGACATGACAACGGCCTACATTGCAGAGTAGCGTAGGAGATTGTACTACATTCTGAGATTACGGCCATTTTAAGTTCCTCCAGTGTTTTTCGACGTTCCTTGTCGATCCTGTGGTTAAGGTAACCCCACATGTCAGAACATACCTAGCAGAACAGTCTTTTGTTGATGTTCATGGTCGATCGCTTGTGTTGCATTAAACTCGCTAGTGGTCTATTCCACACTTCGACTACAGGTAACATGAACAAAAGCCAATCTAATACACTGTTCAGTTGTCAGGTTACCTACTTTGTTCACTTACTTGCATTCAAGAAGCGCGATCAGGGCCCAGCATGATAAATTCATCTAGATCAAGCTGTGCGCTCCTGCTACTAACATGATGATTTTGTTGTAGATCAGCAATATTCAATACCCACATACTTCACTCTTTGGCAATGCATCAGTGGTTCACATTGATGCCTAACTGCCATAAAACCATGAAGAGAGGAGCAGGTTGTAGATAAAAAGGGAAAAGAGGGGTGAGAGGAGAGATTCAACCACCAGTAAAGGTATTGAGTTCGTGTGCCATGACTCATCATTCTATTAGATATCTATCTCGTTCGCGAACCACACAGGCCCATAAGACGCTTGTCTCCATGCCCTCATTTTCGAGACAAAGGTAGACTGCTCTTTGTTAATCGAATTCTCTAATAATTACAGACATCTCATAGAGTTGGTCATCCCATGGATATCGTTGAGATTCGTATATGCTATAACTGTTCGCCGTTGGAATGCACCGATGATTCCTTTGTAGTGGTACTCATTTCGTTTCGTACAACGTATCGCCGTGAGCAACTTTGGTTCTATTCAACCACTGTTGGGAATTTCACTATTTCAAGTGCCCAAATGACAACTGATAAGTAATTGAGAATTTCTTATATATAGCTTTGGTATTACTTCAAACAGATCGCCGCTTTCGTGTTCACAGAACATTTCTGCCGGCACTTTTCGAAAGAAATCATTCCATTCAAGTTCCGTTGTTGCTGGAGCTCGTCTGTACCGTATGTCTATGTTATGGTTAGCATGTGAACTTCGACCACGGGGCAACCGTGTTGACCACCGTGCAAATGACTTCATATTTGGCGTATTATATGCGAACGCTCAGCCACACTCAATCGTAATCAATGACCTACTACATATCACTAATAGTAATACATATCCCTAAGTTTTTCTAGGTAGACCGTTCAGTTATATTTACATTTAGATTTAGTTAGGTGGACAGGCATTTTTAGTCTAGAAGTGATTGTGTTTATTTCCTTTTGTTCACGAGTGGAAGAGTTATTTTATGGTCACTGTTCTGCGCAGTCCGTCGGGGTTAACAAGACACCTTTTGTATCCCCATTAGAAGTGATAAGGTCATCTGAGCATTATGCACAAGTAACTGTTTGGCTGTACTGTTTTCGACAATCACGTCTCAAAATCCGTGACCGGGTGTACGGTTAACCTTGAACTTTCACCGTGGGCGACGATTCACAGGTCCTCAAACATTAGAAATTACCTGCGAGTTCATTCCACTGACAATCTCGCAATCTAATATCACGTGACCAAACATTCTGCTAAAGATACTGAGGTCTAATATATAGCAATTAAGTCGAATAACAACCACTCTGGAGTAACCCAGCCAGGTACAACGCACGTAGACTTGATGGTGACCAACTTTATATGCCCTCGGTTTCTTTGTTGGTATGATTTCTATCACGGCGCACCCGACCTGCTACACCCGAGATGGTAGTTAATGCTCAGCGTGAGCTACTGATTTATTGCCGGCTTTGATGGCAATGAGTTACTCAAAAAGAGTGAACCATTAATTAAAACACAACTTGCTCTGCAATGTTGTGTTGTTCCGAATTATTACGCGAAACGTGTCATACAAGACTGTACATTTTTGACTTCATTCGTCTTATAATAGGTGTGGAAATTTTCTGAATAGTATTCCCACGCTTCATATAGGCGTTTATGTATATGCATATACAACCCGTCTACCACTTCTACTATCGTTCGCTGTGTGGACTCTAGAGAGTTATTGTTCGGTTTATGAATGAACAAGGCGAGGTCATACAACACTCCATCATCATATGTTTACTTCAGTTTGACTCAACATTCTTCAACTCTATCTTACAAATCACGTTCACTTTTTCCAATTCGTTGGCTTGTGGCAAACCACCAGATCAATTCCCATATCTGTTGCGCCTCTATTCCTAGTAGGCGTAATCAGTCGACCATTTGTAGTTGATCGACAGTTTAACATGTTTTCACCACCGACCCAGAAAGGGTTAATGAATAGTTTTACAAAGGGTTTCTAACATTTATGACGGTTGGCACTTACTTGGCTGCAAGCCCATCCTAGATGGCCAGTCGATTTTCGTCTATGTGAAATGAAAGTGCATAAGTTGAGAAATGTAACTGACATACGTTCCTGCACCCCAAATGCGTAATACAACACAGTCTAAAAGCTAAATTTCAGGCTTACCGCTCTGACACATGTTCATGAATTGGGGTATTAGGACTGTATAGTACAAATGGCACTAAATTATGTCGAAACGGCTGTTCATCACTCTGTCGTCAGTAACCGAGAAAAGCTGTTCTCCACCGGCAGGTAACTTATACGTTTATTTCCGGACGTAGCGGCCTCCAAACTCATCAGTAGACGACTTACTGCATGTACTTTTTGTTCCTACAAGGCCCATTTTTCCTGTTTCTTCTATTAACTTATGCATATTTTGTCTTTAATTTATAAAACCAACACTGTAAATTCCTGATGTTAGAGTGTTAGTATTACTCTCATAGGATACTATTTGTATATTTGACGTGTTTACACATCTATGTGTATCCTAAAAATTAGCTGTGCCGTTTGACCTAACCATAATACGACAGTATGTTTAATCCAAAATTACGCATCCATCTTTACTCTGTAGAAGATAGTTATTCCCTTCTACTCCAGTTTTGGAAATCGTGATGTGAACTTTCCAGTTGTGACTGCGGATCTTCTCATGCATAATAAGTGCACAACAGAAGCCTGGGTAACAGTATTTGACCTCAGTAGATGTTTGAGGTACAGCGAAGCATGTGGTGCCGGTCATCCGAAACTTTATTGTGAGCCTTACTCATTAATCCGTGTATAGCCTTACTTACGAACGTTGCACCTAAATGTTCCGTTGCTATTGGATACAAAGGCAAAAGAGCCGGAGATGGGACGTACGTTGGTGAAGGATAACTGACAAGCAAACGAAAACTTTCAGAACAACAGATCGGGACACATAAACGACCTGTCACCATATCGAAACACTTCTGTTTGATTGTCCGCACATTTGTTGATGTTGTTGTTTTGCCAAAGTCAACCATGTTGTCATGGCAATCTTGTTTGATCAAATGTGTCACGATATGACCATGAAGTTCCCGGATGATGGGTTGTGTATTCAACCAAATAATCTTCGATATTAATGTTATTAATGGCGGTGGATTTCAATCATTTTTTCACTTTGTTTATTGGTTCTTATCTTTTTTCCCTACCGTCAATCCAAGAGAAGAATCTAATATTTACACTTCTCTCATTCCTCAAATTATCAATAACTCAGCTTTAGAAATAAGCTGATAGGAATAATTTATTTCCAACTCACATCTCACCAGTAAAGTTAAACATTCTGAATAATTAAATGATAAAGTTAAAAGACACATTTTTCTTGACTGTAATGCCATCTTTCACGTTCTTATTGGTCACAACACAGAACACAACAGTGTAACACAAATAAAAGAAAAGTCTGATGTGTGTGTAAGGTTGATACTGAAAGAATGAAATCGAGAGCTACACTTATCTATCATTGGTTCAAACGATTATAGACTAAGTCAATGTACATTACACAATCAGTACTAATTCATTAGAATACTGCATTTATGATGACGCATCAGTGCACGGAACTATTGGTATCGTGGTTATTCATGATTTTATGTGGGCTAAAGTAGTGCTAGGACTCCTAGACCTGAGTAGCCGAACGGTTATGGCTTTCAACCCAAACCTCTAAATCAAAAACGTAAAAAGCAAAGCAGCGAGTGAGTGGCAGTATATTTTAACTAGCATAAGATGTAGACAACTTGATGTTGTATGTTTTGAGTGTAAACATAGGTATTTTTAATAGTTAATTCTACTCCCTTCCCTTCTTTTCCTTTTCTTCAAAATTAAGATTTGTTTTCCTCTTCACCGCTGTATCAGGAAGTTAGGCATTATCGCAGACTGCTAACACACTGTTGTCTTTAATGATGATGACGAAGATGACAATGAAGATTAAGATAAAGACGATGATGATGTTCAATAATCACTACACAGGAAGAGTTTATAGAATGAGTCACGTGATCACCTTTCAGCAAGTGGTTGGCGTTCAAGGAACCCACCCTGCGCTATTCAGCGAGCCCACGGAGAGTGAAATGATGATTTACCGTAATTGGGGAAGTACACTTCAACCTTAGGATGCAGTCAATGAACGGTTCTGCCACTGCAGATGTCTCTGCGATTGCAGTTGAATTGGTAGAATGTGAAATGATACTCCCTTAACCGAATGGGGCTGATGATCTGGCACGACAGAGTAGGAGCAGTCAAACATTATAGTGTTGTTAGGAGGTCCATTTTTTCGTCCTAAACGGCCTCCGTCCTCGAGAATAACAGTTAACCCAATCAGAATGAGTGGAACGGTCCAGAACGATCGAGAGGCAACCTTGATTATTTTATCTGTCTGAACTTTATTCCGCTATGCTCATTGGTGGCTTAGTGACGCTAAATACTTTTTCCGGTAACTGTCCTTCTATTTTCTGATTCGAGAATGTCTTTAGGTCACTATGCACCATTTGTATACCTTGTAATTTTCTCATGGTCGCACATGTTTTTGGGACGAAACAAAGTTGTTTTATGCACACGCTTTTTGGTTTGTCTTGGGAGCAAATTGCTGGGACAGTCGCGGTATTTCTTGGGACCGAGTTTTTCCTTGTTAATTATTACAAGGAGGAGAGTTCGATTTCTGACAAGCGCACTTTTGTATCAAAGACGAACCAGCTTATCCTTTCGAGGGTTTACGACGATTGTTTC
>LUCH01001068.1:69156-80040 GCA_013368495.1 Paragonimus heterotremus
AGATTGACAGGACGATCGCTAATCTGTCGCTTAGCTGTGAACGGAAGTGAACGATAACCACTGGATTGTTGTTGAATGAGGGGTCAAGTATGGTCTTGCTATTCGATTAAAGTTCTGATGAACACATCAGGACGTTTAACTAGTGTGGATCAACGTCCATCAAGTAACTGCAACCACAACCAACGCCCTATATTTAGATAACATTTTCTAGAAAATCAGCGAAAAAGCTGGTAAAACAACTAATTCTACCGTGATAACTGCTTTCAATGAAACCAGATAAAATGTCTTAAGGCACTAACACAAAGCCACTGTTCTTTCAACCAGATATCAACAATGTCGTGAGAGAGCTAACTGTTACGTTAAGTTGTTAAAAAATGTTCTTATTGTTTTGGCACCGCAGTTTATTCATTGTCTTTGGTTTTCTCAACTTATTCCATCGTTTTATTCGCCACTTTATTTCACGGTTCTTAAGAGACATTCAATCTGTATAAAAATACATTACCTTAAACTGTAACCAGGTTCCTTGCCTGTAATGTACCTTCATACAGCTGATATGTCGTCACCGGCCTTATTTTCCATTTCCGAGACGCTTTTTGAATCAAAGTGCATAAAAGTTGCCTAAATCACGTAACGAACTTTCTCATAATTTCACTGTGGTCTGGTGTTGATAACTATTTAACTTCGATTTCAAGTCGTTGGGGTCAAAATCTTTGGAATAGAATGAGATCGCTGAACGACAACTGTTTCATGATTAGCCAAAAATATTACTGATATAAAGCAATGTTTGCGTGGCCGATACAGATCATGTTTTATCTTCAGCGGGAACAATTTCCTATACACTGACAAACTCAAATTCTTCCTAACTGCTAAGCAATACTACTTAGTGATTGTTTCAGCAAGTGAATCAAGTACGTGATAAACGACAGCTCTTCAGTATAGGCGCTATCAGTATTCTCTTCACAGCTGAGCGAATCCGACGACAACCGTGTTACAATATACTGCCATATCTCCTCAGTTTTCCGGTTAACATCGTGTACGCTGATAAACGATTCTTTAAGGTCCTTGCAAAAACTCAGATGACAGTTTTATTGCACCGCAACACTCATTTTTTCAGAACCACTTTGGAAGGCTGCCCATGTCTGAAGTTGTCTTCAGTGAGTGTCACTCTCAGTTTAAACGTGAGAACCATCCAAAACATATATATATATATATATAGCACATAAAGACCTTATGTAAAAACAGTGGGGTGCAGTATATCGTAACCTGTAAGATCGGAAAAGTAATTCGTTGCAGCCGTCCTTTCAGCATGACGAACGAGTCACGAAAAATCACTTGATATTTAGAAGATTTTCAGGAACCCGACGCGTTCTTTTGTGTAGGCATCCTCTAGTTATGACGGTGTTGGTCACTCCTGAGCTTTGCTGTATGACGAGTACAAATCAGCAACCGTGAAAAAAGTTTCTTGTTTCATTATCATTTTATTGATGTCATTGGCACATGGCAACCGACAGTCAATGACGTAACAAACTTCCATCCAACTGGACCATTTTCTAGGCCTCACTATTGAGTGTTGCAAACGCAGCATTCTGATAAACGTAGGTTCATCTTAACCTAATGTGCCGAACACCCATCTGATTGCAATGCCAGTTTCATTACTAGTTTGGGGTGTTCACACATATTGTATCGGTATATTGGTGTTCATTAACAGTAGACGTCTTGTGTTAGAAAGTAGTTAGCCAACAAATCTGATTGACACTGACAGGTCCGAGATAGACAGTAGTATACCTTAGCACTCAGAGGTGATGCCTCTGTTGAAATCAGACTTATCAGATGAAGTCAAGCAAGAAGAATAATTTTACTTTAAGGTATGTACGCTTTATTGAGAATGTATGGTGTTTGAAAAACTGTCGCTATGTGTGTGTCACTTTTCCAGTTCAGTTAAACCGAAAGTTACATGTTTACCCGGCTTCACGTTAGATCTGGAGTGACGTTGATGATGTGGTGATCAAGACGGTGCTGTCGGGATATGGTGTTCTGCGACACAATTATCGTACATGCTTCCCAAATCACGTGCAGGCGTCGGCATGCTTCGAAATCCTTGGATTCGATATCATGTTCAATAATAAACTCAAACCGTTCGTGTTAGAAGTAAGTCATAAGACACTTTCGGGCTG
Source organism: Paragonimus heterotremus (assembly GCA_013368495.1). NCBI lineage: Eukaryota > Metazoa > Platyhelminthes > Trematoda > Plagiorchiida > Troglotrematidae > Paragonimus > Paragonimus heterotremus. Next base: position 71,331 of record LUCH01001068.1, read on the forward strand.
CACTGACTTCTCCTTTCAGGTCTACTACATTCTATTTGAAAACAAAACCAAAAATTTGCCCAGTAAATCAACAAACCACTAGAGATGTTCTGTTGAAGATGTGTAATTTTTTAAAACAGTTGGACGATTATTTTCTTCTTTTCATGGCCAACAAACATTAGTTTCAAATATTAACTAGCTTACGGTGATCGTTTATGATCCAATGCAAGATTTTAAACAATAGTTGCTGATTGGCTGTTGTACGACAGAAAATATTGTATCATATCCTGTTTAAAAATGTGTTTGTGCATGGCTTCTCAGAATGACCCCTGGTAAAATAAACGTTTATAATCCCGGCCTGTGCACAAATCAAGCATATATATATATATATGGTCAACTGTACATAAATTACCTTATCTTACCTTTTTCGGTCACGTATTCCTGTATGCATATAAGTTCCCGTAACCTTGAACCCGAAGGAGTAGAATGTACACTTAGTTATTTTTCTATGCAGTTATCCGTGTGTTTGTTTTGAACTAACATGACCTGTAGGTCCTTAATTTGGCAGAGCAGTCTGTCAAATGTTTGACCTGTTCTCTTGCGCACTGCCTACAGTTTTCCTCTTTATAATATCGCTGTGGGAGCTTAGAATTAAGGAGGCTGGTAAGAGGAACTTCTACTACTTTGAATTTAGTATCAGTTATTAATCACCTGCGTTTCATCTATGGTGTATACACGAAAGTTGTGGTTGCACTGGCGAGGATCGTGACTTAAGCAATACAGATCCAAACATTCGCAAAGATTTTTTAAAGGATAAAACAGCCAAAGTAGCCGGAAGATGTGTGAATGACAAAGCCAGTCATTTTTTAAACGCACACATGTTCATCAAGTCGAAGTCACAGAAGTCAGTAAACTCGTCGAGGAATGTTCTGATTGTCAACAAGTAGTATGGCATTTTGGTTGGGTGATTTTGAATGATACTTGGTTTATACTAAATATACTCTTTGCCATTCATCAAGAAACTCATAACCACTGTGTATATCTGCGCATCAGTTGATAAATATACGGAATTCTTTCACCTTTCTGATTTACAGGTAAACCATTCGCCAAGTTTCAACACAGACAGCAAACTGGATAAAGAAATCAAGGAAGCCATGTTGTGGGACACATTACAATTGGCACAGTTTGGAATGCTAAGCAAGAAAAAGTGCATGGAAGATGAACGGAAACGAATCCGAACTCGACTTTTGCAAAAAACGGCAAAAAAAGAAATAAGGTCAGATTTCTGTATAGCCCAACGCTGTTTGGTTAGCGAACAAATTTTTTATCCTAAGATACTGCCGGAAAACTGGCAGTTTTCTAAGTGTGCTATATAAATCGAATACTTGATCTACTGTGGCTAAAGTTGCCATATGCTCATCGTCAACTAGCCAGTTGTACAGACTTCTAATTCCATCAGCATACTCAAGCGTGAAACTCAACATAAAGCTGGCTGCCAAAAATTAGTTCAAACACATCACAGGCTTCATTTTGTTGTCTTATTTTAAACCTTTGCATGAATTTATCTATAAAACGTATTCATTGTTAATGACCGTTATGGAGTTTGCTTTGGATTTATCAGCGTGAACGGCTGAACAAAGATGAGACTATATTAGAGAAAGGAGAGATCGGTTTACTTACTTAATAACCCTACAATAAGTGTCTCAAGTCAGACAAAGTAAATAAGTTATCGGTTTGTGTTTACACTGTGAATTAATTAGTTCTCGCCAACAGAATTGTGCGGTAGGTTGACGGAATGTTTTAATAGCTTACCAAGTAGTAGTCTATAACCTGCATAAGGTTACCGTCCCATGAATGTGAGGACAGTGTATCTCCATATGAGTGTACATGTTACCACAAAAACAATACCACCAAAACTGGATATACAAAGCAATACATTGAATCATAACATAAGAGTTACTGGGTCAACGTATCGGTTTTGTAGAATAAACAAAAACATTGACAAAATATCCACGTGTTCGAAAATGAAGATAAGGAAAAAGCAGTGTTTGACATAAACAAAATATGTAAAGCAGCATTTTTCCGAAACAAATTTTTGTAGAGCAGACAAAAACGTAAAGGCGCACGATTGATGGCCTGGCAAATTTCTCTGTATATTATCAACTGCCTACTACAGAACAGGAGAATATAAAGCGGAAAACAGGGGTAAAATGTAAAACTATACATACAAGGGAATCAGGGTGGATCTGTTGGCTAACCAGACTTGATAATATGCAGAGAAATTTGCCAGGCCATAAATTGTGCGCATTTACATTTTTGACTGTTCTACCAAAAAATAAACAAAATAGTAGACCAGCAGAAATGTGCTTTAACTAGACTGTTATCTTAGAAGTGCATGATCAATAAAGACACTATAGTAAACATAATTTAGTGTGACTTACGTCTACAACTCTGGCGTACGCAGATAGCAGCCCAACATTGTCCAACAGTGTGAGTGTTAACGTCCATTAAGTTCTTTCCTTGTCAACGAGGCTCATTTGTGAGGAAGATATGAACTGACTCACAGCATTTGACTATGAGTTACTGAGACTAACAAAAGTTGGACAGAACCATGAGATTGGCATGTAAAGATGTGATCATGAAATATAGAGACTCGGACTGTTCCATTAAGTCAAACCGATGTATCCCGCCTATCAAGATTGAGACCTCGTGATCAGTTAAAGGGCTGACATGAAATACTATCCGACATGGCAGTGTATCGCGGCCAACAAATTTATCGAATTGTCAACGTTGTAAACTTCTCCATTTTATTCATTTCACTCCTCATTATCATCGCTACGGTGAGGGGCGACTCGAGCCACAGAACCGTCTGTTCAGCCTCGTGGCCCCTTTGAACACATGAACCGGATTAATGATAGTTTACATTATACTACTTTAATGCCTATTCTGTGTGTGCGTGCGCCCGCCAAAGCTGTACTCCTAAAGTGCACAGTTAAAATAAACATTCAGCTCAACCAGTTTCACTAAAGTACTACACGTCGAATCGAATTACAGGGAAGTGAAAATTCTAGTCCATCAAAAAGTGTACTTTGCCATCTGTGTTTTTCCTGAGGCAGTTATATATATGTATATAAACATTTATGAACAAATAGAATCGAACTAACATGAACGGCGATACTGTTGGGTGCAGTTGTTCGAGAAACAATGATACGCGTTGCTCTTAACAGACTGACAAGTAGAACTGATACCGAACATTTGTGCATCTGGGTAGCCAGATCGTTTTTCTTTACTAACCTGTATTTTCTGACTTCCAACCGTTACCCTGATAACTCTCATTCCACGCCATATATTCATTGAAGTAATATGTACTTTTTTGCGGTACTAACCGATAGAGTGCGTTAAAATTCACTGCCGCCTTGTCGTTTCTTAACCGTGCTTCCGTTAATCTCCATCGAACCTTCAGAGAAACAATCGAACGAGAAGTGGCTCGCTCACTGGCCAGCGCTGAAAAATATGAGAGCAGTCACATGGGTAACTTCCGCTTGATCTATCCGTGTGCAACCAAAGACAAGTATGAACCATTTCTCAATCCGAACGCATCGTTTTACCAAGAAACTATGACATACAAAGTCCGCAGTGAATGCGCGAGGTGAGTGTTCAGAGTAGATGCATACTTCTGGGGTAATTATGAATCGATAAAAAATTCTAGTAAGAACGACAAAATGGTTTTCCAAGATCCGAAGAGTTCCTCTTCACTGCACGGTTGACAGCCTGCTTGTTCGGGTCAGCCTGCTACAGGGATTGACGCCAAGGAAGGATGGTCGGCATATATAGTTAATTTTCACGGCTGTATGACAATTAATCACTAGTAACAATCATGGTGATCATAGATGAATTTATAACGGCGACGCTGACGATGGTACTGCTTCTGTTGATGAAATTTCGGTTGCATGAAATACTTCCAAAGTTTGACAGTAACTAAGTAGACGGTGTGCACTGAGCACGACGTTAAAATGGTTCATAATACCGTTACAGTTGAATTCTGACATTGCTGTAACCTTTGTTACCAAAACTACTAGATAATTTTTATTGTTAGACAAATGCGTGAAGAAATTCGGGTGAAACAAGAAAAGCTAGGAGCACTACAAAACAAACAACGAGCTCTGGGGCCAGAAAGTCCAGCTCCAAAGAAACTAGCCGTCAAGTTCCACTTCAACCGACCTCCGGCTAATCGGACACCAACTGCTGCTCCGCGTGTTTATTCGTCCAAACGCGCACCCTCTGTTCAGCAACCATGGGGTGATCAATCTTCCGTCCCATATCCGGTCACGGCACCACTGACCAGTCAACAGACTGACGATCGTCAATCATCGTGGGAACCTATCCCTATTTTACCAGACGAAGAGGATGCTCGTTTGGAGACGTTGCGTCAACGCGAACGATTTATGCGCACTATCGGTTTAGTCGAGGCAGTGCATCGATTGCTAGCAAACAGTCCTGGCGTGATGTCCACAATTGATCACATTGGATCGACGCAGCATATGTTGCGTTTGAAAAAGGACAGTATTGAAAGTGAGCTGTGTTCTCGTGACGCTAGTTCGCGACTTTTTCTGCCATGAGGTCATTCGTTTGAACGTATAAATATCTTAAACCTTCCGCTGTAAATACGTCCACCCATCAGATTTTCTAGTGTCAGTCAAATGCACATCAAAACGTGATAAAAATATAAGGAAGCCAAATGACTCAGAGGCATAATTTGAATGAATTTTGTGGAGTATTGACGTTCACACTTATCAGCAGTATTTCTCTTTTGGTTCGGAAACTTCCCAGGCTGGGTGAGCCATTTAGTACTTGGCGATAGTTGTGGTTGACAAGACATAAACCGATTCATGAATCTAAAATGCCTAGATCATTGGTTAAACGTGTACGGACTGGAACTAAGTCTGTTTCGGGTAGGGTGACAGTGTGATAGGAAGCGAGAACTAGAACTGTTTAGCGCAACTTTAAAGACGGTTCGGCACCTAGACATTATTAACAGAAGAGAGAAAGTTGTACTCTTGAGTACATGATAATGATTGCTTGCTTATCTGAGTGATCAACTGATCCAGCCCCCAATGCGAAACAACTTGACCGATCCAGGACTGACCGTCATACACACAGAAGGTTGTAACTTTTAGTTTTACTTACAGACAAGTTGGTCATCTTCTTGTGCTGACCACTTCAGTCAAATGATCGTCATTAATACCTGGTTATTTTCAGATCAGCCTTAGATAAGCCTTTACTACTAACAGAGTGAAAATTCTCAGATAAACTTCATGAACCTCATTTTATTGATTGGGACTTTTCTATAATGGCAAACTTTCTAACTGAAAACGTTTTGAGGCTGTTTATAAAATATACTTTCATTGTATCCATGTTATAACTAGTGATAGCATCATCATAACGGACAAACATGTAGGTCAATCCGTCTCATCCCTGTTGACCCTGACTGTCGCGTAATGTGCCACAAAATTAAGGAAGTCAGAGCGACACTGAACAATCCCAGTTTGTTAGAAAACAATACCTCTGTTTTTTAGAAAGTAACAGCAGTGTTTGCGAATGCTATTGGGCGAGAGGCGTTTCGTATTTTGAATGGTCCCCTCAACGTTACTTTCCAACGAACTTGCTTTAAGCAACTGGGTTGTTTAAATCTCATAGGCGTTCGAACAGCTAGCCCGCGTACCTTACGAACTAATTTGGTGTAGCAGCTGATCGCCGTCTTTGATTGTATGGGGTCGATCAACCACAGTTCCCTCCACAGCACCTTGCGCACGAGCTCCGATTGGCTGAAATTTCTTCACTCAGGAAAACGCTTCAATGCAATAGCAACGGATTAACGATATGTAGAAGAAATTGACTGGTGCGTCCTGTTTCGGTTGTTCGCCTCTAAAAAAACCTCTAACATATACCAACCACCCTCGCAGTGTGGACCCGGGTACAAACGCCGGAGAACAAAATAAAGGGCTTACCCGGTGGGCAGGGTCCCAACCGAGTCGGATGAGCGAACGGGCACAGCACAGTGCTGTGAACACAATAGCTGGTATGATGTATGTACGCGCATTTCCAGGCGAGCCGCTCGGCCGCACCAACCCCAAAGTTTGGTCACCACGGGGCACGAACAATAACACCCGTCTTTGTAACCGTTTCATCGGTAGGAACCAGCTGGTGCCAGTAAGTGGAAATGGACAACGTAAAAATACGATATTTCCTTAATGCGTTGTGTCATCACAATAGTTTTTTCACCAAACAGTGGATACTAAAAAGCTGCATCCATGACCGAAACGGATTCGCTGATCAAAAACTAACAATTTTCCTGTAGAATACGAGACACGTGATTTTGGGTTTATCGCGTCGTTTGCAGACCCTGACGTGACATTAAAGCCATGCTGTGAAAACAATAAGCTTAGCCTGACAATTCTAAGTTTTGAGAAGAAGCGCGTAGCAAACAAGCTCGTTTTCAGTGTTTCATCATCAGACTACATACAACACATTTATATGGGTTCGGCAGGGGTAGTACATCAATAGGGTGAGGGATGTTAATTATTAGTGTCAAGTTAGTCAGACTCATCAAGTGTTTTGGCAGATAGGTGCTCCTACGTAACAGATCGATCCGGGTTATTGATGCATGGCCACGGGCGGTTCAATGCTTTGACAAGACGTTCTTGTGAACATAACGGGGGTGATTGTAATCGAATTGCTATGGCTTCTGCGATGGCTAATAGATGACCTTTGACCCACTTCGATTGCACTCCGCAGACTCGATAGATCGGTTTGAACGAATCGGCCGGGTTGATCACATGGTTCGATACGACCAAGTGTGCAGCGAACGCCGATGAGCAAGTCTTCATCGATCCTCTAGCTAACCATGCCGGATGGTGCTCCCGCATGCGTTCAGATAGTCGCCATGTTGTGCGGCCGATGTAGCTTGTTACACAGGAACAAACATCGTTACTTAGCTGTGTCGTCCGGTCCAACATTTCTCATTTGACCGTTTTATCCGTGCCGTGATGAAGGCATCTTGTTGCGTTATCGAAATCGAAGTGAATACCTGGTTCAAAAATTTGTGCACACTGAGGTGTTTTGTGCCATAGGAATCCGCTTCATCTTGAGAAATGATGTATCAAGGATGCGAGGGCCATTTAGTTTGAGTCGACACAAACCATTCGTCTCTTATCAGTTTTGGTTTGTCGATTACGACCTAGAATAACATGATGATACATGTGAGTACTGAGCGAACTGGTGACACACAGCTTACAATAATCGTGTGTTCGCAAACTGAATTCCTTAGGACTGCACAAACTGTAAGTGTAGATGCTTCTGATGGTAGCATGGATGCACTACTCTCGTTTCAAGTAGGGCACATCGGATTTGTGGTCCATGAGATGCCTAATTCGATATTTCTGTTCGTTTGTCAGACTCTGGTCATGTGGAGTTATTTTGGGTCAAACTCTTCTAAGTTTAGTTTGACGGACAGCTTCGTTTGGATGAAAGTATCATGCTGGAACGCCTAGGCAATTCACAAGTGATAACATCACACTGCGTCTGAACTCTGGCGTTTTGAATATGATGAATATAGTGACGAAACGCATCAGGTGTAGAGGAAAGATTCAGAAGTTAATTCACACATTCTTAATGTTGATAGGAAAACTGTACGCTCATGTTGAGATAGGCGTTCTTTTGGGAAATGGTCAACCTAAAACAGCCAGTAGAGAAGACTGGCACCCTCTGAAGAAAGCCATCTGAAATTTCTTTGCTTTCGGTCACAAGCTGGGTGTGCTGAATGTCTTCTTGGGGTCCTCAAGCACATGACACTACCCAAACCGCATGGCGATTTTATCCGAGCGGCCTGTAAGCTGACCACTGTAAACGGAGAAAGAAACGGAGAAGCAAAAGCTACGTGAGTCGAAAGACATGGACACATGACATGGTCCACTCAGCATCATCCTGTTTGAAGACTCCGTGCGTAGAAGGCAAATGACCAAGTCTCCGTGATGCGGTTCACGCGAACTTCTCTGAAAGTGTTGCTGCGAACCAGTGGTCTGATCGTGTGCAACACCAACTATTTGTTTCTCATGTCAGTCTGGATAGGCGTTGAGAACAAAATCAGCTGCAATCCTTCTTGGGTTTCTCGCCTTACATACGAATGTGAAGGGACTGTGTAACCCTACATATATTTCCGGTCCATACAAGCAGAACGTGAAAAAACACATCATACACCTTCTGTCTAAACTTGTAAGCACATTTCCATGTAGAAGAGAAAAGCCCTGTAGGACATCATTTTATTTCAAACATTCATCCGGAGCTCGGTGTAAATAGATAACGGAACAACAAAGTCAAACAGAAACGATTGTATTTTCCACATTGTAACCGAGCTCGGTGTCCCTTGATAAATGAACTCTCTGGAACGGCGTGAGCTCTGAAAGAAGTGAGATCAGAATGCATTCAACACCATACGGTAAAATGCAGTAAATAGACAACCTCGCTTGAACACAGTTTCCCTGAAAGACGGGACGCTGACCAATACGCAGCCGGTGAGCACGGAACACGTGGGTGCGATCATACGACTGAGAACACAAATGGACAACACCTGTGATAAACCGATCGACTGTATGTGGGCAAGTGAGCGATCCACTTAAATTGACATAGTAAGCTTTGATGGTCGTCGTCGTTGTCCGAACGACCGTACGTTTCG
>LUCH01001068.1:80867-94773 GCA_013368495.1 Paragonimus heterotremus
TCCTGGGAGCCTATAATGTTTTGATATTTTTGCTACGTAAACCTATGAAGTCAAGCCCAGAGTATGGTCGTCCCAGTCGGCCTGAATAAATAAATTGGATGTTGTTTGCCTCTCCAGTACGACCGTCCACGTGATCAGTGATGGACATCAGTTATAAATCAGCTCATTATTCCTCATTTGCTCCTATTTTGATCATCATTCGTTTATTGCCCACTTTACTGAGTGTGGATCATCTTGGTATTGATATACGAGTAGGAAGAAATGGTCCGTTTCGGTGCAACTTCATATTGACTACCGGTTTTTTGGGCGTCCGGTTGCTGCTAATCCTTTAGTCAACATCGCATTGTATATCTGTGTCGAGCAAACCTAATCATCTGAGAGATTGCTCTTTAAAGCTATAACAACAGGCGATCCGTCTAATTAATGAAGAACACTCTTCCAGTGTCCAGTAGATCTGTCATTACTTCTTCTTGTCTACTTTAATTCAAGCGTCATGTACCACATTTGTACGGGGCACCAAATCGGGTCTTCAAACAATCTGATCATCAGAATAACTGCGGCAAACTAGAGGTACTCTCGACCTTCCATGATTGATAATAGCCGGTTGTTGTTTACTGTATGTTACAGTGCGACTGTTGTATGCCTGATAGGCACTGGTTGCATTCTTAGTCCGGTCCTTATCCTGTGACTTTTTCATTCCCAATATATCTGTTGTTGACCCTCTGAAACTTGAACAATCTTTCAAATTATCCTTTCTTTCCGAACTGTCCAACACATATTCAGATTTATGTAAGTATTTCCAACTTGTTAGATGGTATACTTTTCCTATGAACTTTTTAAATATTCATGAGTTCTGGTCCGATATGTAACACATAATTCAGCAGACAACTCCCTGTCATATTAAGGTAAAACAGAATATTGATAAGGCGTGTAAACTGTTAACAAACTAACGTCTAAGTCACCAAACAGTATAAGTTGATGCACCTCAATCGGTCACATTTCATAAGGGGATTGGAAAAGTTTTCACGCTGGTGCCATCAGCTCTCACATCGCATACGTCAGTGCAAATGAAAACCACAGCTGGATGCTGAATCTCTTTCTTTTGCGAATGAGAACAGAACACAACAAGAGAGCTCCTCGTAACACCATCGGTAACCGTTCGGGCGAACGATAGATAACGGTCAAAAAATTATGCTTACTCCACGAGAGTATCAATATCCAGTTTAAAATTTATGTAGACAAAAGGTGCGCGCAACTGGTGTTAACAGCCGAATAAGCAATGCTTACCTCATTTGTGCTATAGCAAAACAATGCTTGCCGATATATTTCATTAGGTTTGCTTCCACTACTTGAGCAGCACATGAAGTCTGGCTGCAAAAGGTGCTAGATGAGGTTGAGAATCACGAAGGAAAGAACTCACTGGTAGTCTGTGATAAAGTGCTTTGTTACACGAACCTCGTAAACGTGTCCGAAGATCCGCAGTACACCGGTAGAAAGCTCCTACGACCGCCGACCTACTCTCCGGTGTTGTACTCAGTCGTGGCCTTGTGCAGTATAGTCAGACACCTCCTGAAGCAACCGATGCAACAGAGATATTACCTCATTCCTACGGGCGATTCCACTGGCAAACTTTTCTAACGTCAATGGCAATTGAGTTGCTTTCAGTCACCTGAGGATGCCAGAAGTGCGTTCACAGATATATGTTAGCACAACACGTTTTATTTGCAAGTGTTCAATAATAAACATTTGCATTCGGGTAGCCGACGACATACCACTCGCATCACATTAGGTTTGCTACATGCATTTAGTAGACATGTAGCGTGGTTTTAAAAACTAGCATAGAGTAAAGCATAAGGAAGAAAAATACTGGTAAAGTTGAAATTTATTGCAATTGTTAGTTAGCTACATCCTTCAGCGTATACCTATTCGAAAATATTAATGAAAAAAGTGAATAGATGGCGTTTATGCAATGGTTGGTTTCAATCAAGCTTCGTTCGGCGTATAATGAAACATGACCTAGAATTTGACAATTTCATAGGTAGTGAACTATTTCCACTGTCCACTCCCGCCCAGCTTGGTAACCAAAATAGAGTGCGGCAAACCAAACTGTCATATCCAGCTTTCATTCACAAACGGTTAACGGCAACCGGACGCTCAAAAAAAACGGCAGTCAATAAGAAGCTGCACCGAAACGGACCATTTCCTCCTACTCGTATATCAATACCAAGATGATCCACACTCAGTAAAGTGGGCAATAAACGAATGATGGTCAAAAATAGGAGCAAATGAGAAATAATGAGCTGATTTATAACTGATGTTCATCACTGATCACGTGGACGGTCGTACTGGAGAGGCAAACAACATCCAATTTATTTATTCAGGCCGACTGGGACGACCATACTCTGGGCTTGACTTCATAGGTTTACGTAGCAAAAAATATCAAAACATTATAGGCTCCCAGGATGCAGTTCAAAGTCAGTTAGAACAGTAGTGTGGTTCATAAAAATCCTTATGGATCAGAGAGGACGATGCGGGAGAAGCTGAATTTAATTAGAACTGATGGTTAGTTTGATTCTTCAGCAGATACCTGTCAGAGTATACTGGTCAAACGAAGCGGATAGATGGTGTGTATGCAGTAATCGGTTTCCACTGTAAATTGTACAACGCGTTCATTATAAGGTACCGGTTGATACACTTCAATATTCAACCGACCATTTCAAGTATCCACCGTTGCCTCGGTCAGTCACAGTACAGGAAGGCGGTTGATTGTGGTTAGTCCATCCTCAATCGTACTGCGCTGTTAGTGGACCCATACGCCAGTCATGTGGAGCGGTCCATTTTGCCTTAATCACAAACATGCCATCTGAAATCAGAATGAATTGGCAGTGGTTTACCACCTACTGTGAATCATCATCATCATAAACAGCAATACATCAGTGGTTCACACTGATGCTTTACTATCACACAACCAAGAAGAAGAAGAAGAAACGAACCCTGATTAGGAAGGGAGAAGAAAAAATGGAGATGGGAGGGGATATAGTCATTAAAAATAGCTACGTTTCTTTTCAAACATACATCATCAAGGGTCCTTCAACTTGCAAACAAACATCCGAGCTGTGGGTATTATTTACAGAGGCTTGTGGACCGCGATCAGTCGATTACTCTTGGTACTTCGACTCTGCCGTCAGAAGTTACGATAGCCGTCAAACCGTTACTCGAATGGCCAGCGTGCTAGCACCTGAAGCGTCTTGGTCGAAATGTACGGTCGTTCGGACAACGACGACGACCATCAAAGCTTACTATGTCAATTTAAGTGGATCGCTCACTTGCCCACATACAGTCGATCGGTTTATCACAGGTGTTGTCCATTTGTGTTCTCAGTCGTATGATCGCACCCACGTGTTCCGTGCTCATCGGGTACGTGTTGGTCTGTGTCCCGTCTATCCCGATAATTTTGTCGGATCGAACTAGCTTTGCCAACTCACTGCACCCGACTGACGTGTTCCGTCGGTCTGATGGATCGAACCATTCCGTGTGCACATACGTTTTGCGATCAGTTTATTGCTGAAACCCTTTGTGACCTCCTACATAGGTCGATCTGCTGCATCTTTGTTCTCGTCAGAGTTCTTCAGGTGTGCGTACTTTTTTCACATATGGGATTCATTCTGCCGACGTATTTTGCTATGATTACCGTGTTCACTGGTGCAGCACTCATCCTGTATTGGGAAATATGGAATTACCAGATAAATGTTGTTATATTTGTTTGATAGGTGGACGCAGTAACCGCCCTGTCAATTCCAAGCAAATTCGGTTGTTTATTGAGTATATTCGGTGCGTTGTAGTTTTCGGATAACAGGCAATTTGAACACAGTATGGTGGTACTGTCCACCATCTGCATTGCGCTGAAACGTATTTGACAATCTCAAGCTGCTTCACCATCGCAACCGAACACTGATAACAGGTGATAATGTATAAACTGCGAAATGTAAATCTCTTCCGTAGGAATCGAGGTTCTTTTCCGGTGTTCAGTTAGGGACTTCTGATAACGTTTGCTTCTAGTGTATCTGCTGAGAGGCAATGAAGAATCAGTCCACTAAATAAACACTGTCCGCTTCTGAAGGGTTTGAATTGAATTGAATTGAATTTGATTATGCAGAATTCAAAATGGTTCGGAGAAAAGCAATACATTTTTTTTTATATTCTAGTGACCTTGCATGCAAGGAAGCGCCATAAGGTGATTACCAGAACTGAAGTCCGAAGTGCAGGCTTCACCACTTTTATCGACAAATTGTTTACGGCTTCGACTATTCGATTCAACCTACCAAGCACCTAAATGAGTAGACAAAACTTCTGTAAGCTAAATGAATACGGTTGTTGAATGTCCGTACAGACCTAAACGTATTGCTGTTCAATGGGAATCTGGAGAATTTAAACGACCGATTACAAAATAGGATAGATTAATGTTTTTTCATGGATCCAAACGGTTGTGCGTTGAGCAAAGGTCTATATCCTTTGATCGGCGGTGCCTCATTGGAATGTCTTGTAGGGGTGGGAATTTCAGAACGGTTTTTTTCAACATTCATTTCACTGGTCAGCTCTACACTCTCAACCTGTACAAAATTTCCAATGGTATCCACCTATGCCTCCGGAACCAATAGTGTGACGTCAACAGCACGTTGCTACGTACTGAATAAATGTTGCCATCCGCGTTCTCGTATAGAACTAAATCACTATACATGGGGTTTTGGGATCTCCAAGACTGAGTAAATCCACCGAATTTAACCGCCACTCATGTTATATCATTTAGCTTACTACCTTCAAGTTCAGCCGCATTTCAATGTGCAGTATCTACAGCTGACTCAAAATCTGATTGTATACGTGTGTAGCTGAAAGTTAGTATCACAGAGACCATATGCCATCTTATCCTGGCTGTTTTGCAAATTCGCCCGTTCTTACCCGGTTTTTATCAGATTCATGCGAGCGAAATGACAGACACCGAGATACACCCTCTTTAACGCAAGCGCTTCCTGTTCAGTTTCATCGAGATTTGATGAAATCTCAAAGTGCCTCACGGATGCCGTCCTGGCAGACCGCGGTACGTTTTTTTCATAACCTGTGATTCCGGTCTCACAATTTATCGTGCATTCAGTATGTTTAAAGCTCAAGACTAGGTAAACTTAGACTGACTCATCGCTGTTACACAAACCAGTCTATGGAATATAATATGGTATCATTCAGTGATTGGTGCCAAGCATTTTGAAATCGACAATCTACCAGGACCTGCTTCATTCATGTAGATAGATAGGACACAAGCACCATCGCTGACAGCAGTATGTCTGTTGTTGATATAGAGTTTTGAATGTCATACAGTCATGAGAGTGGGAAAAAAACTCCAGTTTAAGTGCGAGCCCAAACAAGTAACCTTCGTGGAGACACAAGCACCTCTTGTAATGAGTATGAGCAAATATGTATCAATACCATTAAGCAACCTCCACATCTTGTGTCAATAGGCGGTGCAAACTGTCGACCTGTTTGACTCTGTTAATCCCAACCAATATAACAAATAATAGCACATCAATAAAACCTTCATTCTTTCCAGACTGTCAGTCGGGCTAATTATCAGTCTTCCAGATATTGCTAAAGTATACTCAAAAGGTGTAAAATCTACAGTTTTCTATAGATCAATCCGTCGTTCAAACAAACAGACTAGCAAAAGTCATCGCCAAGACAGTTTCGGAACATATTTTTGTGGAAGGGCTCACTCCGCTTCGTGCTTTTTTTCAGACCAAGGCGATCCCTTCACAAACTATCGGACTGGAATTTATAACATCTTTTTCACACGGTCGTCAACACGGAAAGTTGGATCCGTCTCGACTGAACCAATCATTCAGCAGACCTGAACCCTCGTCTTTTATTGGTCACCGGGCCGCTTCTGGTGACAACCGAGGCAAAGCCGCTTCTCCTCTGCGCCACAACAGCGCAAATCAACTGCCAACAAAATCCGCTATATGGAACAGCCTAAACAGGCCGAAGAAGATACTAAAGTCGATTAACATCACTAAAAATAATAGTGACAGCCGCCAGTCGAGCAGTCAGGCTATTCAGCGGGTATTCTGTCGTGGACTGGCTAGCCCGCTGCCAACGACCTTGCGCGTAAACGAACATGGGCAAATAGAGATCCAACGTTTAACTGGAGCGTACTCCGCTGGTCTGGTGGATAGAAGGAAAGAGACTCGAGACACTATACAAGAAGTGCTGATCAAACCACTCTTGTCCGGATCCAGACTATCGGCAGCCCACAAATTCAATCCGATTGCAGTTGATCGGTCGAATAACAACGTTGAACCTTTGGAACCGATATTTAGCATGCCATATCGTGAGTGAGGGTGAGATTGTATTGAATATTAATTATTTTACTAGTTAATGTTACTATGAAAAACACAGTGGAGTTTGTCTGCCAGTGAATACCCAGTTTAGAATACCTTTCGAATGAAAATAAACGAAACTGCCCAAGAAGTTTCTAAATTAAAGTTCCTTTTACGAAGCACTGGACTGCATACGCCTCACTTTAAACCTGGACAGCTAGTTGGAACGTCTAAGAAAGATTAACTATTAAGGAGCCGAACTATAAAGTAGCTGCCCTGCGTAACCAGAAACCAAGCCCACTGGGTTTTGCTCCAGTTAGACTATAGTCTGGCATTCATTTCGTTGGGAGAAAACCAAAAATAAGGACTATCTGAACACCTTTGTTTGAAAAAAATGTCTAATCTGTCTGAAAAGTGTAAATGTATGCTAAACGACCTGGTTACTATAACGGACAAGTAAGCAAGTCTACAAATGAACAAACATTCATTGTACACTCAAGTTTGTCGTATGTGGCTGCCATCAAGAAATCCAAGTGCGGAAAGTTACATTGAAGGTTCAAATATGAAAAGTAATTTTATGAGTAGTACGATCTTAGTTCTAAAAAAGTGACGTCAGACCAGTTCATCACTTAAACGGTGGAATCTCAGTAAGGTAGTGCGACAATTCTAGAGGTGTTCACTACTCGTCTTGCAATTGGAAACCGCAACTGTGCATGAACGCCTGAAGTCGACTGTTCCAAATGTGCAAAAGTTGGAAATCAATTACGTCTCAAGGCTGCGCAGTCTTAGGAACCAATTTGCATAGGAAAAGAGAAAGCCGGAGTAGAATGAAAAGTGTCACATATCGACGGTGTCACACATGAGAAGATTGTGTGTATGTTGAGTAGAACTATGGTTTTCATTCTACACTTTTTGAATCAATATTAAGACAAAAAATGGGAGAACAGTTTTCAAACGGACATGTCAGCCACACAATCGATCTGCCCAGTAGGCATCTCTGCAAAATTGTAGTGGTTTAGAATGCATGAAACTGATTTGAACCAACTCTTCTCCAAAATGGCTCATGAGGTCCCACCATGAATTCGGACCGTATCAGACAGTCATTCTATCATACCTTCTTAAATCGTAAATGCCATACGATGACACATTGCCATTGCTATTACTTTGCTTCGCCTTGCCAAAAGGATAATCGTCGGCTGGTCGCGAAGAGGGAGCCAAATGACAGGAACTTAAACACAATCAACATCTAAGGGTCCTATTGAATCGTGCATTGGACAATAGAGTCGAACTCACACGTTGTTAGTAAGTGACCAGGCCGTGTAATGAAGAAATGGATTAGTGCTACATAAATGAAAAAACCACTACAACCTTCTGTTCCTCTCGCCTGATTTTAATTTCGCCACAAGCATTTAGTAATCCGTCAGATTCCTACGCACACAAAATATGAATACCGTCCAACCCAATAAAACACAAGAACAGAACTGCAATTCTTGAACTACCAAATGTCATATTACGTGTAAACCATGAAAAGCCGCTTAAAAAGTCCATGTACGGCTTCATCTGCAGACGAGTCTGTAACGTCCCAGTTGGTCGGATGAATGAGCAATTTCCATTAACGCTGATCCATCGTCTTGCTTGTAATCCGCCACTACAATTTTATTGTCAGACGCTATTTCTTGAAACAGTCATAAACTGTACATTATAGCACATTGGTGGTAGACACTTCTTTCGACACACGTTACTAAATGGATTATGGACGTTTACTATTCACATCAGCCCGTATTCAATCCACTAACAACTAAAAAACATTCCCTTTTAATTACCCAACCAACTAGCTACTGTCGGGATTTATTCCCGAAAGCCAACAGCATTTTTTCCTATCAAAGCAGACTGACTAGCTGGAATGGTTGTCTGAACGCAAAAGTTGTGCATAACTGAATGATAATCGCAGCCATCAACATATCCATTTATCCGACAGTAAACATAAAACGTTACCTGGCAGACTCAGTTAGGTCGGTGAAGTTAATCTGGTAGAGAGGTCCTAAATTATGTGGTTATAGGATGGTAGTAACAGGCTCGTTTCACGTGTACATGGATTCGAATTCAAGTTCTAGTTCAGTTGAAGATGTGCAGTACAGACGAACTTCAAAGCGAACGGAGCTCGTGTTCAATACACTTTAGAAGTGAGCTAACCGAAGGGTTTGTCTGGATGCGAAATCTACGATCAGGTGAAGATGGCATTATACTTCTATCAGTCAAGACCATCATCTCAGACACCACATTTCACTGATAGAATTGCGTTTCAGTTCACATACAATATAAGTAATCTCACCTGCTCTTTTTATGGATTTTTAGATACAAGTGATGTTTTTTCTTTCAAATGTCGTTCCAGGTCATTTTAACAGTACGATGTTGAAATCAGACGCTTCACCCATGTGGTATGAAAACACGAACGACGGTTTGGATGGAACACCACAAATTCGATCTGCTGGTGAGACCAGCAAATCGAGGGCCCTATCACATATTTCTCAGCCGCAGCCCCAGATACGGCCAAACTGCACACCTACCCTGGCCTATCATCAACCCACTCTCTCGAAATCTACACCCCACATTGAGGTCACTGAAGTGCAGGAACAATTCACCCCAAACCGAATAATACATTGAAGAGAGTATGCGGTCGTGCTCAAAAAAGCGTGTTGCCTACACATTCGCATTTCATACCAGAACGAGTTAACTCGACCGTCCATCGATTGCATGTGGAATTATGTGAGTTTCGCGGAGGGTGCCCAAAATACAGTGCACCGCACTTTGAATTATATCAACCGGGAAATTTGTGTTTGACCGCGTTGATCCCAAGACGAAATGGTGGGGAAAGTGTAGGGAATATTAAATTACATCACTAATACTGACTAACTAATACCGACTAGTCATATAACGAGCAAGAACTAGCCGGTGCAGCCGCAATGGAACCAGTCAAACCAATTTAATCTTGTGGTGGTAACGACCTCTTCCACCCATCAACCGATCATCATCATTGGCATCATAGATAGCAATACATCAGTGGTTTACAATGATGCTTAACTGCCACACAACCACGAAGGAAAAAACGTATATAGAAAGAGAGAAGTAAAAAGAACAGGAGGGAAAGGGACCTAACTACTAAAAATGGCTACGACTATATTCAAACATACAACATCAAGGCGCGTACAAATTGAAAAACAAACAACCGAGAGCTGTGGATGAAAGTAAGGCGTCATAAGCAAGACAGTTTCCATACGGCTTTCACTGCTCCGTGTCATTAAGTGCAATCACTTCATAGACAACTCGGACAAAAAATAACATTCACGCTACTGAGCTCGGTTGGCCGCCATCTCACCTAACGTCTCAAGCCACCGACTGTGTAAATCGCGAGGGCCCCAACCTGGGAAACGAACCCGATCTACATTGACTAACCCCTTCGTGAAAGATTTCATTTGTCTACGCCAAGTCATCATCTGTTCCCCTCGCACCTTAGACCAGTCGGCCGCAGCGTCGGCAAACAGTGCTCGGTGTGGCAAACGACGAGCAGGCATCCTTAATACATGACCTAACCATCTAAGTCTGTGCAGCTGTAGTGACTGGACAAAAGAACTCGTTTGACAGTCAATGCCAAACACCCACTTCCTAACCTCCTCGCTGCTTGCTCACTGGTGCTACCCGATATGAGCGACTGAACGGAGACATCGGTGATCAAACACCTGAAGACGGTTCACGTCCTCTAATCTGAGCGGCTAGGTTTCGCTGCCGTAAAGCAACACAGTCCTCACTGTTGTCTGATATACACGACCCTCAAGTTTCAGAGAAATACTTCTCTGTCGCCAGAGGTGCCCCCAGATTGGCGAATACTGCCCTAGCCATGGAAATAAGCGCTTTCAGTTCATTCCCTACACCTCCGCCGCCATCGTTGATGCAGCTTCCCAGATATACAAACCGGTCAACAACCTCCATGACTTCATTATCTAACATTGGGTCTAAATAATCACCACAATCTTGCAGAAGCACTTTGCATTTGGAGGCTGCAAAGCTTATTCCGAAATACTTAGCAGAATACGAAATAGCGTTTAACGTTTTGTGCCGCTTGAAAGTTGTCAAACAGCAGCATCTTATCGTCACCATAATCAAGAGTAGTCAGTCTTTCCTCAGGTAGGAGGTCCATGCCTGCATCATTTCAGTGTCAGAGATAGTCCTTCATTATTTCATCTATGACGAAATTGAACAAAAATGGTGAAAGGAGACAGCCTTGACGTACGCCGACCCTGGTGCTCAAACCGTCAGATAGTTCGCCGTAAACCCTAACACGATCGCTTGTTCGAAGCCGGTTACCACCAGTACAACATCTATGTCAAGTGGAATGACAACTGTTTTGTACAACCTAATATGTCTGCGTGGTGGAAAGTATCTCTGTCTGAGTGTTGAGCATATGCAATCTAAACAGTAGCACAAAACGTCAATCACGGTTGCGATTTGGTTGCCAACCCTCACAGATTGACATAAACAAATTAGGAAAAAATAATAAAACTTCAAGTTTCAAAGAAATGACAGGGAATAAAATACAGTCCTCTGGTATTTGATCAAGTTACTCCAACGTTTTATCGGACCGATGTAGTTAGTACGGATGTGGTGAGGAATATCAAATACTCATCATCGAAGGCAGCAGTACATAAATGGTTCTTGACTACAGTTACCTGCCATACAATCATGAAAAGAGAAACAAGCCCTGACCATCAGAAAAAAAGAAAGTCAAGGGAGGGGGGAGCGTGACCACTACAGGCAACAATGTCTATACTCAAACATTCAATATCAAAATGTCTGCTGCGGCTACGAAGATTTAATAATGGATAAGTAAAATTGTGGGCGTCGACGATAAGTCCGTGTACCTAGGAGACCTCAGTAGTATCGGCGGGATATAGACAACAGAACACAGGCTTGTATATTCAAATCGATAGCAGGTCCCATTACGATCAATCGCATCCAGACGTCTCGTTGAAGCGTAAGAGTTGCGTATATAACGTTATTGTTATTGTACGGTTGTCAAACCTGGCGGCTCAGAATGGAAGACGTAAGATGTTTTCAGATATTCAACCATCAATGTCTGCGTTCACCAGCATTAGGCAGACAACGATGAGGTTAGGAAAGGGACTGTTACCAGACAGGGTCAAACAAGACTTATCACCCAGTATTTAGCAACGCATAGTTTTTTTGCGATTTTGTCAACTGACCATCTGTCACAGCGGGCAATTTCTGTCGATGTCGTAACAAACTGGCTTGACGTTTGAGATGGACAAACGATGGGGTAAAGACAGTTACCACTAGATCCTTTACTGTGGATCGGGTTCGTCTCCCAAGTTAAGGGCCTTTTTACTCAATTAGTTTCCGGCTAGTGTCGATAAAAAGATGATGTCTAAACTGGTTAGGTGACATGAACTGCCTCAGTAAACTCGCACAAGTGTCGCGTGAGTACTAGAGCTCAATGCTGAGAACTGTCTGAAATGGTTTGTAGTAGATGTCTACCCTATTACTTTTAGAGCGATTGGATGGTCCCTACCCCGATGGTCAATGCAAACAAATGTTCACAGGTGGACAAAAAATACGACGTCATCCTACACATCCATTTGGTGAATGTTACGTGGATCTGTCATTGTCAGACTGTACAGATAAAAATACTTTGATCAACCTCAATTTAAGTCCATAATGACCAAAATGAAAGGAAGACCACTCGAGGTGGTTGAAACATAGAGTATTACAATTTGTTCACAACGCTGTGTTATTTTCAATCCATTTATCAACTGTGCTCTCCAGTTTTATCAACAAAATCCTTTGGTACTTATCAGTAATGAACATTTTGTTTATGGTAAAGCATAAAGGATTAGTAGAGGATAACTGGTCCAAAGTTGCTCCTCGAAATTAGGACGAGCATACGATGATATCATAGCAAATACTATGGGCATTAGATTAACTTGTAATGGATCAGGATTAAATGTACCAACCTCAGTATTTTGTGAATTGATGTGAAGAACTTAAATACATCCATCGGTCGTTAATTTAGGATCATTCACTTCTGCTTCTTTGTACGTCATCGGTCATAGATAAGTGGACATACTTTCGAACAAGTACACATCCTATGGTGAGCACCTACCGTGAGCAACTGAAGCGCCGATTAAGTGTACGCATAGTAGCCTTAAAATCAGCTTTGCCGCTCCTTCAGTAAAGTCTGTTTCGTATTATTCAAAAGTATGGAGCAATTAAACCAACTGGAAAAATCATATATTGCTTTTCAATCAATTAAACCTTATGGGTAGTATGGGAATTAGACGGAGCTGAAAAACTGATCCAAAATAACTTTTCTCCCGTAAACATTCGTTCCGTGATTTACGAAGCACTCTCTGTTGAGTAGCTTATGAGTACGCCGACAAGAGCATGAATTTGCACTCAACGGGACAGTCACATCAAAATTAAGTGACCAACCGTACATACCATCATTAAGAACGCATTGGGAAGTTATCTGAATTCGGAAGGCAGCCTGCGGATTTTCATGTGATATCGGTCGATAATTTAGACTGTTCTCCTGGCGCGAAAGAACCACACACAGTGCGTCATGTAGTAACAGATATCCGAAACTTGAATGAGCTTGAACGAATTGCGTCGTTGGGTGAAGTTTACCCCGCCGTAAGTGGGATGAGCATCGATAAACCATTCAATACACAAAGCCGGATGCCGAAAGCCTCCTAGAATCCTAATTAGCAAATATATCCAGCGACAAATTTACATTCCCACCTAATAATTTACAAAAGATTTTACTATCACACATTGCGCGGTACCTACTGCTTTCAGCATACCAAATGGGAATCATTATCCATCATGACAGCGAAATTATTTGAAATCCATTACAAAACAATACGAACAAACTATCGATGTACGTTGCTTTCACCCTTTGAACACGTGCACATATCACGCACAAGCACGCCAACCTAGTGTTCTGCACATATGGACACGGAAGCATCGCGAAGGTGGACTGAGAATCCATCAGCAGATGAAATTTTCCTAGGTCTTAAACGGAAAAAGACCAACGAAAGTAGATTATTGGAACGTCCACCATACCACGAGAAATAGAGCTTGGTCAGTACAAACAGGCATTATGTTGACAATCATGCACATGCTTTTCAGCACATGGAAGATTGCCAAACGACTTTGAGGTCAAGGCAGTGTTTGTTTTTTTTGAGAGAGAGATCCACAAGCACGTGTGGAGAACAATACAGAAAGATGAGATTTAATTTGGCTGAAACTTAACGTACAGATATTACCTCGATTGATGTTAGATTCAACGAAAAATACTTCGAAAGTGAGGTCATTGCTTATGCTGGACATCTCTACGAGCATCAGTCCCCCCTAAATCATTGAGAACGAAAGACTCAATTTTGCCAAACACGAACATCATCATCATCATCATAACAGCCATGAGCCTGACCAAAAGGTACTGTGGCTCGGGCCGCCGCTCAACTCAA
>LUCH01001068.1:98108-151317 GCA_013368495.1 Paragonimus heterotremus
TGCTTTTCGTCTGACTGCTCCCCTTTGGCCTGTCTGACAAGGTTGTACCTGGAAGGACCGGAGTCCTAGTAAACAAAACCCGCCAGATCAAAACAGTACACAAGCCCGACCACCTCGTCAAGGTAGCAGTATGGGTCGAACATAGAGAAAGAGAAAGTGGTGAACCACACTTCATAGACATCATGATGAGCACGTGAACCACAGCAGCGAGCAACAATTCAGTCTGACGACGATGGTGAGCTTAGACCATGTTGATGATGTTCCGAAAAATGAGCGTCCGGCATCGTCAATGCTGCTCGAAAATCGTCAAACAAATACCATGTCGTCAGTATGGTCAAGATGGAAAAGTCTTCAACCAGGTAGGAGGTTCACGCCGGCATCTTGTGAGTGTCATACACCATCATTATTTCGCGGTAAAACAAAAAGAAGGTGGGTGGCCTTGAGGTAAGCCGCTTATGGTACCGAAACTGTTGGATGGTTCACTCAAAAAACCTGATCTGAGTTGAAGTATTAAAACGAAGTGCCGACAGTGTTTTTATACTCGTTTGGTACACCCCTGCGATCTGTTGAGTAAGATGCACCTTTACAGTATGAATGACACTGCCTCAGAAGTTGGCAGAGTGAAAATCTGATCGACAAATCACCCTTGAAGAAACCGCGTTTGTCTTTACATAATCAGTCCTTCGAGTTGCAGTGAGTTAGTTAGGAATGAGAGAGACCATAACTCTAGTTATGTCTGGGGCAAAGCTAATCCCTATGTGATTTTCGCGAGCTCCTGACCGTTTTTTTAATCTGCGGACTACTTTTGAGTGGTCTAGGCACCGAGGGATGTTTTTTATCGTCCACGTAAGTTGAAACAGTTGAATTAGGGCTCCTACTAATACCTCCCCGCCTTTTTTGAAAAATGCGGGCATGAAATGTGCCAGCAGCCTCGCCTGTAGCCAAAATGCAATACAACACCTCAGTTCTAGTAGGTAGTTCTAAATCTATCAACCAAGCCACCACACTGCAAGTTTGTGGTGGTCACATAGAAGAAAAAGAAGACTTTGAATGGGCTATCAAAGTGTTCTACCCAGCAATCTAGCTTGCTGGGCTTGTAATTGATCAGTGTACAGCCTGCCCCGCTGATAGCATCACTGACAGACAGACACCCTTAACTAGTAATACGGATTAGCTTGAAGAGTCTGCTAGTGTTCTCTGTAGCAAAACTAGTTCACAATTCATTGGCTTTCAGCCAGCCAAACCTCACGATTGGCGATCAGGCTAGGTCTCACCTCCATATGAATATCCCTCCTAAACCTGTTATATAAACTGCCATGAGAAATGTTCGGTCTGGCATCTAACAACTCTAGGGATTTTCCCAAAATCCAGCGATAGTTTAACCCACGAACCACCGTGTCGTATGTTACAGAACCGCATTTAGGAATGACCTGTCGGATTTGAGTGCAGCAGCTGTTAGGATTTTTGCGGTCAGAACGGTTAGGCTTGCACTCTGTGTTACTCTAATGCTTATGCTTCAATATCGGTCTCGTCAGTTACTAGACAACTAGCCATTGCGATCGGCTATGTCGGTGACCAGCGACAGTCAGAATAAAATGACAACACTTCAAGTCGACTTGTACAATGAGTTATTGCTCCACACACAAGAGAATGTAATCTCTTGTCAAAACGAAGTGTTACTGCACACACTCCATGGTAAAAAGGGATAGCTGCCTTAACGCAGACATTTACGACTAGCTTACCTGTACACTTTATTTAAATCTGATCAGGGACCAGTGGGAACACTTTATCGACATGCACACAATGAAGCTAAGAGCAGCAGCAATGTGATGAAGTTGAAAAATGCAAGACTGGAAGAATCAGTCCATCCCACCTTACTTCTATTGAAAAGAACATGCCGAAACAGTGCGCGCTGAGATCGTTAAGCGAAACCGAAGCAAGTTCCATCAATCTACTCCGATAAACCATAAAGGGAAAGTTGTTTTATGGTTTGGTAGTTGTTATTATTGCACATTCTTCATTAACTTAAAAATAAGCAGGTTTCAAGTAACTCGTCACCACTACGACAAATGATCACGAGGATTCCAGCCAGGCAGGGCACACCTACCCACTGCTCTGTGGAGCAGTCAGTCTTCATATTCCGTGACCACGTTGTTGTTTGACCATCACGTGGTTTCATCCAACTGTTGGTGGTCTCAGTAAATAATGCCCAGTACGGTAAAAGCTCAGCTGGCATACAGAACGTGACAGTCAATCGCAGGCTGTGCAACGTGATTAGTTGACCAATTGACCGCGCATCTCGAACGACCCTAACTTACTAGGCCCAGTAGTTCTCACTTATGCTTAACTACTCTACAACCAAGAATAGAGAGAGCAAAGCCTATACTAGAAAAGGAGAGGGGGGAAAAGAAACGGAAGGGAATCAACTACTAAAAACAGCCGTCTATATATTCAAACATTTAACATCGAGGTGTCTACACCTTGCAAACAAACAACTAAATTATAAGTAAGGCGTCATCAGCAAAATAGCTTCCTTATGGCTCACACCGCTCCGCCTCCTTAAGTGCATTCACTTCACAGACATCACAGTGAAACAATGACAACATTCACAACACTAGGCCCAATTAGCCGCCATCTCACCGAACATCTCCAGCACCTGACTCTGTGAGTCGCCAGGTCCCCAGTCTGGGAGACGAACCCGACCTACAGTGATCGATTTCACGTTGAACGACTTCATTTTTCCACTCCACATCATTTGTTCACCTTACACCTTAAGGTAGTTGGCCGCAGCGTCTGCAAAGAGTGCTCGGTGTGGCAGACGACTAGCTGACATCCGTAGCACATGGCCTAAAAATCTAAGTCTGTGCCTCAGATATACGAGTTTCTATTGCATTCCCTGGGATTCCGCATCAGCCGATGCGGCTTCCCAACTGAACATACCGATCAACAACTCCCATGTCTCCATTGTACTACATTAAACCAACGTAATCACGACTATTTCGTAGAAGCACTTTGCACTTCGAGACTGCAAAGCACATTCTGAGGCACGTAGCATAGACCGAAATAGCGTTTAGCACTATTAGCGTTGCACGGAAGTTGTTAAACAGCAAAACCTCGAAGCCAGCATAATCAAGATCGGTCAGCCTTCCACAAAATAGATAGTCCACGAGTAGACAGTCATCTATTACTTCGTCTATGACAAAAGTAAACAAATATAACGTCGAACAAAGTCAATACAATATCACCTCGCGATAACTTCGTGGGAACCAAAAACTTAAGATTTGACGTAACGTATGGCGACCAGGTAGTATTCCCAATCTTTCATCTTAATTTTGATCTAACTGTTTGGACGCCTGAAAAGAAAAAGTCGGAGGGGGGAGGGGAGAACAAATTGTAACACGTGTTTTCCACAAAATCTCAACATTTCACATTTCTAAGTTTGCGAAATAAATATTTTATACAGGGCTCGTGATTCGTCAGGATTCCTGCTGTCTCACTAATTCATGATAGAGATCAACTCGACGTTGGCTGCCTTTTTATCACTCGGACGAGTCAATCAATGGCCAAGGCAGCTGAGGTGATTGAATAACCGTCCTGGTAACCGCAGAACTCATCGCCCACGCTCTCCTGATATGTACTCAAACGTTGAATTTTCCACAACCCAACGGTCATGTCCGGAGTGAACAAACTACACATTCATGATCACCATCTTCGCATTCACTTTTACTCTGTGCGAACGGCACGTGCATGAATGTCAAAACCTGGCCCATCTGACATTGATGACAAATGTAACGGCCTGCTCACGTGACCTGCTCCTATAAGTATGCTGTACACAGCTTAACGGTGAAGTGCTGAGAACAAGATTGTTCACTACAAATCTTTCCCATTAATCATTGTGGCATATTTGCGCAGCTCAAGCGAAATTTTGTTCACGCAAAGTCCGGTTACATAATCAACGGTTACAACGTATGTTGGTGAGCGAACGCTGATCGACTGACCGGTAATGCCCGACAGAGAAAGTCAACGATCGGTCGATTTAGACCCGGTGATTGAAACCAGTTGGATAACTCACAAACGTGTTGCTGATTAGTGTTCTCTCAACTGTACCTACTCATGAAAAACGATGTTCTGTTAGTCCATATACGCATCAAGGTGTACGACCGATATGGGTCGTACAGCAAACAAACGAGTACACCAAAACAGATGAGCCGTAGATCGATACCTTACTCTTCAGAATTAGAATGATCAACAAAAAACCGGCGGACGGAATGTGGTCTGCCAGTATTGAATGTTTTCTGAAGGGGAACAGCGAGGTGACGTGATAGTAATTCAAGCAGCACGTTCACTTTGTGGGGTTAGATTTCGTTTAATCGTCGCAGCTGTCACGGACATTGATCGACTCGTCCGGCCGATACGGAGTTGGCTAACGTCCAAATGGTTTTCTCCAACGTCAAGGGATGAGGTGGCAGTAAAAGTTATAACTAGCACCGAGTGATGTATATGAAATTCGCCATTTTGGAATAACAGCGAGAGCTTGAAGTTGTTTTATCGAAAACATGTTATCTGCACTTTCTGTTCTGTGATATAATGGAAAGTTTTGAGGAACGCAGAAAAATTAGTCATCAACGGACAGAAGGAAGAAGATGGTGGCGTCAAATAGAGGACTCAGTAAACTTGAGAATGGGTTTTAAAATGCTCTGAAAAGTAACAATGCCTCGTGAACGATGAATGTCCAATAGTGATTACTATGGACGAAACACCAGTTTTCCAGTCAGTGTCAAGCATACTTCTCGGAATGAGTAGTTACCAATCTATTTGACCTCCACATCTAACTTTAACAGGAAGATTATTTGTGTAGACGGCGAGATGTGACGGATGGAAAATGGTTGTTTGCAACAGTTAAAACAGGTAATGATTTACTGCCCTATGTTACATAGGTCTTGCACTGTTTCAGATTCTTGAAAAACGCTTGCTAGACGTTTCTCAACCATTGTCGAGCAATGTTAAACGAGTCTTTTTTGAGAACCGTAACAAGCTGATTTTTTGACGTGATAAAACCGTGATGTTTTTGGATGCCTTGAACTTGATAACCTGACTAGAGTCTATCCTAAACAAATTATATTGGACGCTACTGTGTTCAGAGAATAAAGGTCGCAAATGAATCATGATTGCATCTATTCACATAAGCCAGAACAAAATGTACAAAGGAAGAAAGGAGGCATAGAAGCCAAATCAGGCAGAATCAGTCCGTGAACTCAGACCATTTTGTTCCATCTCGGCAAACAGTTTGTTGGCCGCTGCTTCAACCTCCGGTCGATCATCTTCAAGCGCCTCAGATAAGGCTGTCAGAGCATCGGAAACAAGACACTGAGCGGTGACAGGAATGGAAGAACCACCTTCAACCTGGTCAACAGAGGTGGCTGTCAGACGATCGAACAAGCGTTTCATGAGACGTATAGCTGCTAAGCGAACACACCAGTGCGTACCATGCATGATTCGCGTGGCAAGCGCGGAAGCCAATGGACGTAGTAGAGCCTCGTCACCAGCGATCGAACTTACAAGCGCATCCAAGGTTGGCATGAGCTGAGACTCAAGAATAGGCGGTGTGGGTTTGATTGATGCTGTCCTATCCTCGATGCGTGTGACGTCAAGCAAAGAGACAAGAGCAGCAGGAAGTTCTAGTACGGAGTGTCCACCCGAAGCTACATCGAGGCTAGCGGTAGTCGCCGTCTCGGTCAGGAGCCACTTTGTTAAACATTCTGTAGCTGCTAGTGCTGCATCCACTGCCTCGGAGATTGCGCCATTAGCCAATTTACCAACACATGTTTTTAGATTCAATCGTTCACCCATTCTTTTCAGATCTGAAAAAGAAAAGACGCAAAAAATGCTCAGTTGATGTGAACAAAAAAGGGATAATTAAGCAAGAAGATCGCCGATCCAAATAGGAAATGTGTAAATTGGTGGAAATAAACTAGTGGATTAATATCGTGCTCGGGAACCGAGCAATAACAACAAATTAAGAATGGAACACATGCATAAGCTACGAATCTCACATGATAGAAGGATTAAGCGAGCAACCAGAATGGATCGCTATATCAAATGATGATTTTATGCTGCCAAAGTAAGAAATGCGAGGTCAGTGAGACGCAGCATTTGCAGCGTGATCAAAAGGCTCATGAAATGAGCAATGGTTCGAGACAGCAAGCACTTACTTTTGCGTTTCTGTCCGGTAGTGATGTGGAACGTGAGTACCAGATAGTCTACCAGAGAGATCTGTTTGCTAAGCTCGGAGAAGTCTTCGGCACTAATGCGACTAGACAAACTGCGCAGACAAAAAAAATGAGGAGAATAAACAACGATTTTAATGCAAGAAAAATGCAGTAACTTGTTGAAATACTAAACAGTATA
Organism: Paragonimus heterotremus; assembly: GCA_013368495.1. Classification (NCBI taxonomy): domain Eukaryota; kingdom Metazoa; phylum Platyhelminthes; class Trematoda; order Plagiorchiida; family Troglotrematidae; genus Paragonimus; species Paragonimus heterotremus. The sequence goes on from LUCH01001068.1 coordinate 104,517, forward strand.
AACTTCCGAAACTTAGTTCTCAGCAAACAAGTATGAAAATGTTCCAAGACATCTTAAGCAACGTGAGCAATAAGCAAGCACGATTAGAAGAATAAACACACAGCATAACTTGTACAGCTAAACCAGTACAGATCAGGTAAGCCTGTTAAGCTCATTGCCCTATTCTCAGACTTGCTGCATGTTCACGCTTTTCACTACTGACCGCTCTTCTGCTGAATACCGATATATCAACCAGCTTCGTGTCTTCACAGAGTTGTGCACGTGATCCTCATTTATTCATTCGACTTAACGGAATTACGCCCACCTCGATGAATCCATCGATGAAGACCTGCAACTTAGGCAGTTTATTGGAATGCAAAAGGTGAGCGAAGTGATGATTCCGATGAAGAAATCATTAGGTGTACCCAAAATAGTTGTACAGGCGGACTTGAGTTGTTAAAATCTACGGAATATCTAGAACGGGTTGTAAGATGTTTGTCTATGGAGCGCTTGGTTTTATGATCAACTTCTCAAAATGAACGTCCAACTGCTGCATTAACTCGTACCCAAGGAATAGATAAGAACAACGCGGTCTCCAGTCCGATGGAACCATGAGACAGTTGTGTACGTTTGTGTGAAGATCGAAAAATCGAACAAACTGATATTTCGTGAGTTGCGGAGGCGATCTACAGAGAAAAAACTTCTGCACGTAAGTAAAAAGTAGCGACTCAAGCGCTACCTGCTTTCTGTCTGAGCAGCGTAATGTAAACCAACCGGTGCCTTCAAAACTAATCAATGCCGGCCGAACAGTGTTAACTGTTTGTGTTCATCTCTTGTCTGGCAATGAGTTTGCAGGAACGATCATACTGGAAAAAGCACGTAGAATTATGTATGCTGGCACTTTGAAGCAGTTCGTCTTTAAGAATTAAGAGTTCGTTTTATGACAAACAATGACATAATTCATAACTACACATAAAGCATCAAAATCGAAGACAGCAGCTATGTGAATGTCAGACCAGTTCAGAGAAAGTCACTGTTCGCTCAACTTGGTGCACATTTTTGTAACGTTTCATGATTCTTTAAACTATGCAAATTTGCAATGGTTTCGTCCGTCTCATATTGGTTTCATGACTCACTCGGCTAGCACATGGTAGACAACAGCCAGTCGTTGAAGCGTCACCTTTATGACAACATCTTCAGGCTGACTGTGTTTCTCACGCGCGGTGGTTCCGCTGGTCCAGTCTAACATACGCTGGCAAAGTCGGAGACGCGTCTCGGTCGAAACCACGCCCAACAAACTGGATAATGCTCGACGTACTGCAGGCCAGACAGACTCGTCAGTGCACCCGGTGCTGGAGGATAGTGATCGTAGGATAGATGAGAAGAGCTGCTGCATCAGCTCAGGGTGAATAACGCAAAGTTGTGTGAGTTCCTGTCGCAGCTGATCGCACACCTGTGCACTTGTTGAGTTATCCGAATGAGCGGTCTCGGCCAAATCGCCCAAGAAAAATAACGCACCACGGATTACAGACTAAAAAAGAAATCGACCGAAATGACAGAACAGAGTTGTATAATCCAAAAGTTAGTCCACAAACGTTTCCTTAAAGCACGTCCGGCCTAACCGCAACCATAAACAAAAATCTCACGAGAAAAAATTGTTTTCAAAATCTGTATTTTTTATTCAGTCGTCTCATACTGATCACGTTTGCTTCTTATAGACAGACACCGAGATATCCAGAACCAACTGGAAAAATTACAACACAGATAAAATAACATCAGGCCCCACAGCACACAAGTGATAGTAACAAGTGCAAACCACTGCTGACTCGAAATATCTTGGTTTAGAAAACCGAACAATATACGTGGATGCACTGCCATACAGAATGGGTTTTTTTCATCTTAAGTGACCTGCACTCATAGAGTCCACGCCAGCAAACTTTCCCTTGTATACTAAACTTCCGATTTATCGAGGTCGGCCTGATTTTACTAGTTGAAAGGTTCATGACAGACTGGAGTGGTGTGAGTGAAGTTATCTGAGAAGTCTCCAATTCTCTGAAAATATCGTTTTATTTGCCTTCCTAAAGGCCTAACACATTACTATTTTAAGTAACCTTCAAAATTGGCACGAATATGTGTCGAGGATGTGTTCGTAACATCTTTATCCTGCGATGGATCTTGAGACACGGGCACTTTTACAGGTAGCCGAAGGTCGTGGTCATTTTAGACCTAAAGGCTGTCTTTGGTTTGATTGCTCGTAACGTTTACTGGAACCGCACTATTTGCACCACAGTTCTGAAAAACCACGCGAATTTGCTAACATCAATGATTGTCCACTGCGCAAACAGGGTGACAGTTTACGAACAACTGTCTTGGGTGTTCATTATCGTTATTTTGTTCACTATGGGCATCCGACCTCCCGTTTCTGTTCAAGTTTGTCATGCACGATATTGTGGAATGTGCACTGGGGAAGTGTAATGAGCTTGGTGTTGGTTTTCTTCTTGATGTTAGGTTGACCGGCATGGAATATGAGGATAACACTGTCCTACTTGGCACTTCTTCTAGGGACACGCAGACTGTACAGAACAAACCAAATAATCGTGTTGATCTTACTGGAGTGTGCCTTGAACAGTTAAAGTACAACGTGCAGCTTTAACATTGGAGTATTATCATTTTCACGTCCTTCACCGCGGATAATCCGCTTGAGACTACGAACACTTTCATATATTTGAGTAGCACTACATAGTAGGTGTGTAACATTGCCGATATCAGTTAGGACGGCAAACACATGTGCTGCCTATGCCAACCTGCGTTATTTTTGACATCAAAAAGACGTACGAATGTCCTTCTGTTTTACTCTGCGGTTCAGAAACGTGGCCTGTTCACCACGAAAACACCAACACACCGGTCGTTTTCGATCATTGTTGTGGCTGTCAATTAGCTTATATCCAACGAAACGATGCCGCGAGGAATGTGGTCGTTCGCCGGTGCCAGAACGCTCAGAATACGCGTTCCGTTGATCAACTAATCACGTTGCACAGTCTGTCATGGTTGAGTAACATACTCAGCATACTACCTGCTTGTTTACCGTACCGGACATTCAGATCATCAACAGTTGGGGAAAACCGAAGGTGACCAAACAACGATGTGGTAACGATAAATGAAGACCTTGCCTGTTCCACTGAATAAGATGGGTAGAAGTCGTCCGCTCGGTTGAGGTCCTCGTGATCACTCAAACTGCTGACGAGAAAAGTCATCCGAGATAGCAAACTGTATCAATCAATGGTATGCCTACATTCACACCCTTTATGGTCCCACCGCCTCACTGTTTTTTTTGTTTCCTTTGATATATTTTTCTTCAGAGTTATTCCACGTCACTGCCATAGTGAATGTTAGCTCATTACAACTAACGGTGAATGAATGAATACGTAGGAGTCAACAAACATAGGAAAAGGATGTCACCAATCAGTTCACTAATAGAAATGCGTCTGAGATAATCCGTTTTGTGGTTGATTAAGTAGAGACTGTTGAATTTCAGGTTTTCCAAAAAAGGACATTTTTATTCTACAATGCAGGAGAAACACTTTCGCCGAAAAACAGAAGAGAGTGAAAGCCACTTCAAAGTGTAACGGATGAGCTTCCCTAACTAAGAGTTTTAAGAATGGAAATCATTGATTATTTTGAACGCCTAACTTTACTCTCCAAACTATTCTGAGTAAACGAATTCGCTCATATCTATTAGTCTTCTGTACTGTCAGACAAAAGATAGTATCTCGCCTAAAGACTAGTCCGTTAAGTCACACGAATTTATTCTGGGTTCATTCTTAGGTAGCAAGTTGCTGTAATCGAACGACAAGACAACTATGTGAACGCGTCCAAGAGCATTAACTGGCTTAGATCAAGACAAAATTGATGATATTAATGAATGGTGTGATTTCTTTAGTTGCCCATTTTTCTGACACTTCATCTGGGACATTCCCATTCACTATTGCAATGAACAGATATTCGAACCACGGTATCGTCAGTCCAGCCTGATCACCATTAGGAATTGATGACAGCATGAATCTGAACCCTCCTGTCGATATTTGTCTAGGGAATGCTGCTGACGGTTATCCATCGAATAACAGAATGCCAGACCGACAGCAGTTCGAAGACGAATCCTGGAGACCACCGAGATACATTTATAACAAAATGCTGTGTGCGCGAAACGGAAAACGTGAAAAAAAATCATAAATGTAATGCCTGCGTCGATTATTCATATAAGGGGTGAGCAACAAGCTCCATCAATCGAGGACAGCATTTAATGGTGCTATATCCCATCTAGTTAGGAATTTCAGCATATGTAACGTTGTGCATAGAAACTGTGAATGCCTGATAAAGCCCTGATAACACAGACTCGTCAGTGTTATACTACAACATCTCTGCAGCAGAAGAAAAAGAAGAAAAGAAGTGGATTGAGCATATCACATCCCCGAAAATAATGGTCATGCCCAAGTAAAAAAAGGATGTAAACCATTCTTATTGCATGAGTATTCTTTGGTTCATAAGACGCACCTCATCCAAAGTTTCCACGGCAGATAGAAGAACGCGCTGAACAGCCAAGAGAAGACTGTGCACATCAGCGACGTGGAACAGCAAACGCCTATGAAATAGAAAACATGAATACAGTTCTCAAATTCACTTAATCCGAATTTCATCGAAAAAATGTTGTGAATTAGAGGAAGGAGTGAAAAAAACCAATTGTTACAAGTTGAGTAACGGACAAATTCTGGTCAAGAAGAACATGGAAATCGATGTGCTATTGGACGTAGCCATTTGGGAATAGAGGAGCTCAAACAGAGTAAATCCGACGTGATATTTGGTCAAAAACACCCGTCTCCACAACAATGGACATAACGACGGAAAAGACAAAAAGGCAACCACAGTTAAAAGGCCCGTATACTAACCGTAGGTGATTGATTGCGTCGGTAATTTGTTTCAGAGTAGATCCACATCGTTCAGGATTGGCCCCCGTGGCCACGGCTAAATCGAGCTGATCTAGTTGGAAGACGAAGCGGAGCAGTACGTCGCAAATACGTAGGGATCCTGTACTAACTGATGGACTAGTATGTTCGGAGTTGAACTGGAGCCAATGACCACGAGAAGACATGGTGCCGGGCGTGAAAGAACTTGAAGTGGTTTTTGTTTGCGCGCGACGGTGCACAATGGCTAACTCCATTAGGTTGTTTAACAAAGTCAGCCCAGCCTGAGTAAACAATGAGATAATGAAAACAAGTAGAACAGGGTGTTGAAGAAGGTCAACTTATTGTAACGCATAAATCGGAAGACCCAAAAACGATTAACAAGTTAGGTAGCAAGTTAATAGCCAATGTGATCACCCACAGTAGCATTAACACGAAATATCGTACGTGGATTGAGTAACAGCCACCAATTACAGTGTCCAAACAAAATCAGTGAGACATAAATGTCACTTTCCTTGTGATAGTACACGTAATTAACTTTCGAAATCTTCAAATCAAAAATGAACCTGATTGACAATGAACATATGGACAGTTTACTGAAGTTTGTTTCGGGCTAACAAGGGCGGTCCGTAATTCAACGAAACAGAGACGGTTTGTACATGTACCACCATGTAAGAACAAGCTACAGGGCTAATTTTCAACAACAACAAAAACATACACGCTTACTGTCAAACGACTAATGGGATCAAATGTGAGTTTATAACCCTCAATCAATCGATAGCATCAACAAAGGGCGCCCTAGGTTTGAAAGCTGAATACAATCAGATTCTTGACAAAAAGGGAGTTAATCGATACAAGCGGTGCCCCACTCAAAAAAAAAGTCTTGTCGCAAAACAGTTGAGGACAACGCCTTACTAATCACGACTTGCCTTGAAAATGATAAATCAACCCGTCTTGCCCTCAGACGAGAACTGCACCACTTTCGGTTGTGATAATTGCTTCGAGCCAGAAAGGAGTTAGAGCATTACGTAAGTCATCATCTTACACAGTGCGATCCCACAGATGAATTGGCCGAACACGACGCTTCATGTGAAACATGGTTTAAGCAGTAGCCAAAAAACACAGGGGGTGTCAATTATACACTAAAAAATCAAGAAATCTTAGGTATGACTCCAAGAATGAGCCTACTTGCGTAAATTATACATCACAGTGAATCGGCTAAAATCCTCTAACATCCACTGTCGTTGAAACCTTCTTGATGTCAAATTTCTTTGAGGTGTACGGAAAAAACTGGTTCAATATACATTTCTAGACATCGAAATCTCCAACCTCAATTCCCAAGCTTGGAACAGATTTATAATCAGATAATTTTTATGATTTGAACCGGCACATCTTGTAGTATCAGTTGATCGTTACCCTCAATGTATGGAGCAACATCTCAGGAAGATAAAAACAAGTAAGAAACTACCTTAGCCGATTGCATTTTTGGAGGTATACGCAAAATGCAGACAAGCAATCTTGAAATCATTTAAAACCCACTCCAATCGTTCGCAAGAGAAAGCACGATTTTGGAGCAGTGTACGACAGTGACAGGAACCAAGAATTCTGCGTTGAAAATTGAAACGTTTCTGACTGAATATTAAAACCATACGAGGCAACAAACAACTAGTGTTTACCAACAAGTGTTGATCCTTTGAATGCATTTGGCCAGCGACCAAAGTGGGAGAAGATTGGACAGAGTCACTGTTACTCGTTCTCAGCGTACCCAATGTAAGAAGAGGTTGTGAAGCCAAACGACAACTAGTCATAGAATGGTCCAAGGCAAAATTGAGCAATACGCTCAGGCGGTATGTCGTGGCACTAGCATCTGGGCAAAGGGTCTGCGCAGGAAGACGTTGAAGACACTCAACGAAAAACAAACAGGCCAATGAACGTGACTCTGCTGAACCCGAACCACGAACGTCCACAGGTTGCGTACTATCATTCGCAGTTGGCTGTCGAGGCCACCAGCAAGTGGGGCTAGCGATAAACACATCCGTTGTCTGTGAAGTGGTTAAAAAAAAGCGTCCGATGACTAACTGCACAGAATCAGAACATACGGAATAGAATGTAAACATATCAAACGAGAAACGAGGCAAGTTTACCCGCATGAATTCGCCCGGGTAACGATCAGCAAGCAGCTTAGCCAAATCACGAAGACAAGCGAGGCTTTGTCTTGAAAAGGAAGATCCGAATGCCTTGGTGTCAGTCGGTTTTGCGATAGAAACTGAGTTCGTGACTGTAGGTTGCTGTTGTGCACGATAAGCATCCAGGTTATACTGTGACGTTAGTTGGGCTGTCAGCTGCACCAAACCAGACTGAAGAATCAAATCCAGCGGAGCAGTACGACCTCTTAGTTTCTTCTTTCCATTACGAGGAACCGATGGATGTGCAATGAAGGAATCATCGTTCAGAATCGGAATCGGCCTCAAATTGAATGTCAAACTTTTCAACTTGGAGGCCAAAAGCTCCAAGGCCTTCTGACGAAGACCATGATGGACTGAGGCGAACAGATCGGAGATCATTCGAATAAAGATATGGCTGGATACAGAATCGTGAATCTGAGTGAACGATCGAGAGGAAAGAGAAGAATAAAACGGTTTTTACAATGAAACACAACTGACACCTTGATCATTGTGTCGCACAACAGTAACCGGCAAGACGAAATGAAAACGAAATTTTAAATCGCCCATGTTTGTTCAATACCATATCCGATGGCACCACATTTGATGTAGGTCCACCTGTTTTACGCAGACAGGATGGAGTGACGGACAAAGACAAGGAAGCTGAACAGATCAAGAGTCAGTGTACAACTACTGTACGAACATCGCAAAGCTATTCCAGTCGGTCGTAGGTTCCAACAATAGATTCTGTAAGCTTATTGGTGGTGTACAAAAACAAACATGACTCCGAGAGTATAGCAGAAGTAATTACAATGAGTTTGAGATAACGCGCAGAAGATGACATCAACTATCAGTCACGGGTTATGTGCTCCAGAGGTGACTAACCCAAATGTTTCCATTGTTTACAGTTAGGCCGCTCATTTGCGATTCACTAAGTTTGGCGACCGTAGGGACACAATGAGGCGAACAATGTGCACATTTCATCAACCAATCAAGTGTGAATGAGTGATGAGTTTCTATGAGAACTGGCAAAGATTGCTACAAGCTGAAATGATACTATGTATGACAGACTTTTAGAATGTAGCCTATGATGAAGTTCAACCAAAATGTAAAACAACAGAAAATATTGGTCAAAACGTAAGAAGTTTTAAAGGAATCGGTATACGATTAAGACTTTAGACAATGCTGGAGATTATCATGGTTGTGTACGCCATCGAACTGATAATGATAGGCAATGATATAATCATATACTAAAAGTATAACCGAACTCCATGAGGGTGGATTGCTAAGTCTATAGACACAAATAGGCCCCTAAGTACGACACCAGTCGGCAGTACAGACGGTCGCTTGATCCCCAACCTGTCATGCTACAGATTCTTACCTTGTTCAACAAATCCGTTAGGGCTTCCATGGTGGCAAATATTTTGTCAGCGCATAAGATACGCAGCCTAATCGGAATAGAATGTGTGGTAACGACAAACCGTTGTAAGATGAACAGGTGACGTATACACGTTGATGAGACAAAGCACTCCTCAACTCACCTGATGGACGTTAACTTACAGAGACAGCGATGATGAAAAACTGGAGTTCTCGGGGAAAGAATTGACCCCAAAAAACCCAGTAACACGGCATGATCAGTCGCACAAATACATTACAAATCATTCATTTGACAGACAACCGAAAGTCTCGGTGGTAGCATGTTAATGAAAACACAACGTACCTTCACCAACCTCGTAGGTATCTCGTCAGCGATATTACCAACTGACGCTATGGCACGACTGAGATCGACGAAGTGGTCGACAATCTCATGCAAGTTGTTGGCAGTAACAAGCGACAAAACTAATTCCAATCTAATAACAAGACCACAGACTATGGAGATGCACAGTACGTGCCATACTGGCACACAGAATCATTTAACCATATCAACATGTGTTGATCTACGTTATCTGTAAAAAAAACTCAAGTAAAACGGTGTTGTCTGCATATTCATTAACGGCTAGCTTAGCAAACGACAGAAGCCATATTGAAATTGTCGGAAAATCCAAAATATCACACAGTTATAATGGATTAACACCACAGTGTACAATCCAGGCGAACGTCATTTGTAATAGAGAGCGCTTTCGATAGCTGGTCATACACTCGAAGAGCAAACTTACAGACACAGTTCGTTAGAAACCAGTTATAAAAGAGGTAGTCCCACACAGAACGCAACAGTAATCAAGATCGATCACTAGAATGGTCACGATTGTGTCCGATGTGTTCTTGGACAAACTAACAGCACAGATCGGAAAAAGCGAAGAGCCGTTCCAAAAGAAAAATGGATCAACTAGTAGATAAAGTGTGTGACTGGAATATGCACCGGAAAACGTATGAGGTTCTGAACCATAACAAGTGAGAATATGACGTCGATTTCTTAGAGCATTTCATACTTCGCTCATCTCGGGGTATCTTTATTTAACCTGAGACCCAATAAACAGATAATAAAAAGCAGCTTAATAGACAAACAGTTCAGGAATAAACATAAAACTGAGGTCTAACCTGAATGAGTACTTTCTGGAGACCGTTCAGAGTTTGTTTGGCTCCATCTAAAAGACTAGGGGTGTCTGATGAACCTTCGTTGGTTGAAGACGATAATAATTTCATTCTCGCCAAGGTTGCAGCCGAGCTGATCATCAACTGGACCACTTGTTGCACAAGCCTACCATAAACTGCACCAAAACCGAGTGGATCATCTGATGCCAGCTGGAGTTTGTGATCGTAGGTTGGGTCGTCTAACAGAGTGTTTAACAGCTGCACGGCCCTCCCAGTTAACGACCAGACGGACGCAGAGTTAAGTGGTGGGATACACGAATGGGCTGCTACTGACCCATCGCTCTCCCTGTCCGAAAACAAGATAGAAACGAGAGACTGGACCACTCGCGGGGAGGTGAATTTGGTAAACTGAACATCCGCTGCTGAGAAAGCTTCAACTGATCTGTCTGGACTGTCGGCATCAGATGGCACGCGTCGGCGTTTCGGTGGCGGAGCAATTTCTGTGTCAACCACCTCCAGTTTCCGGGTGGGCGTTTCTGGGACCCGCTGGAAAATTCAGAAACATAGTCAGCAGGCATGAATATGCACGTACCTTTCTATCTGTGCGTCAGTCAAACATAATACGTGGTGGTTACGAGGATCAATTTCACAAACGGGTACTTATTCGCTATCAGTGAAATAACTCCAGCAAATTGATAAACGCATGAAGGATGGACTGAACCAGAACAAACAACAAGCAACCTTTGAAACTGAACGGTATAAACAAAGTCAACGATAATTTTACTTGCACGCAAACAAAACGTATAAGTAGCCCCAAAAAGGCGTAAAACCACACAAAAAATTAGTCAATGAGTTTCGGCAGTAGTATGTATAGTTGTGTATATACACTCGCATGTTATCTGTAGCAGATCTTGAGAAACGAAAGTGCTACATATTGAGGTTCGGTACGCTGCAAATTAGAATTGGCTTTATGAATATGAATTTACCCTTAAACAGTGTTCGCTTATTTGGAGGGGTGCTGCATGCAACGTAGAAGTGTAACTTACAACATTCTTCAATATGGACGCAACTTGATTACACGTCCCACAGGGTGCACATACAGGTTCCCAATCATCGCTCCAAACTCCTGGTCTCCTTGGAGTTGAAAGATGCTCTTTAACTTCCGCGTGTTCGACTCGTGCCAAACTACTCAAGAGAGGCGCTGTACATTGCATAACACCAGAAGTGTGCCACATTTAGAGGCCACAACTGTATGTAAATGTTCTTGATCGACTGTATCAGGTGTGCGAAACATTGAACATCTGCTAAATTTCAAGGCTGCACAATAGTAGGATCCAATTTATACGGAAAAAATACGGCCGAATTAGAGCATGCAGTCTACGAGTACATTTGAAGAAATACTGGACGATGAAGGTGCAACCTATAAGGAGTCCGAGTGTATAGCTCATTGTTCAATATACGTTGGACAACAACTACGACTGATCAGAGCTGTCGCATTCTCATAAAATTTCCAGTTGGCCAATTTCGAAAAGAAGCAACAGACTCCAGTTACACTCCTGTAATGCAGTAATGCACAAACTTGCCAAAGTCGAGACTAGAACTCCGGTCACACTTTCATGAGTCAACCATGTTGACCACAGTGTCACTGACCTTACATTTGGCACGATTGAGTTATCATACACAAATTAAACTAAATAAAGTGAAGCGCGCACATTTCAACCTCTCTAACAGTGTCACTCAGCACTGTTCACGCAAAACTTGAAGGCATCCAGTAGGAAGGGTTTGTCCAAGCTGGTCAATCAAAATCAGCCTACCCTCAAACAAGGTTTGGCCACAATCTCGCCGTACAAACACCACTCACGAAACATATGGGACTGTTAACAGAATGGACAGTTTATAGCGCCAAGTAAAGACTGGCGCGTCAAATCACATCACTGAATGATGATTGTTGACTGATAGGAAATGTCAGTATTTTTCGTGTGCCATTACAGCATATATCAACAGGGAATGGTGGACGCTTATTCAGCTCATCCATGGCTTCGCAAGTCAGTTTTTGCATCTCGCTATTACATACAAGGCAACTAGCTGGTCGTTTCTTACCATTCATGACTGGTTGTGTAAGAGCCAACGAGTAGATTAAACTGGTAAACGGTGCAATAGTTCAACAACGTCAGACTAGGCACCCAGGAAAACGTCTGCCCAGAAAGAACATAGGGAATAGAAATTTTCCAACAAAGGGATATTGTTGAAAGACACTGATGATTAAGCTAGTGCTGGCTCTCGGAAATCAGTAGGAAACATACATAAAGGTTGATTTACAACAAAACTGAGAGGAAGAGAAGCAGTCTCAGAAAAATTTATAAGCTGTTACCGTAAAGTTACAGTTACGTTTAGAAGTGGTTTGACTGGATCCGATTTACCAACACTACTGTGTTGTATAATACTGCAACAAAACACGCTGCAGAACGTAATTATTCAATGCATTAATCAGACGGTTTAAAGGCAGATGTCAAATTTCGGGGAGGAAATTAAAGAACGAAGTACAGAAGGCCACAGTGAAAACGAAATGACATGGATGCCACAACAGTGAACCATGACAGTGATCACATCTAGGGAATACACAAATCAGTAGCTGTGAAGAAAGCGGATGGCGTGAGGAGATCGGTGATTTCATGCGCGAAAACCTCTGATGTAGTGTATAATAAAACAATAACTAATAGGCTGAGGGTATTCTATTACTTCCCTACCTTGTTTCTGCTACGAGGCGAAAAAAGGTGTGTGGGTTAGTGATCATCTGTTGTTTGAGTACATGATCAAAAAACCTTGGAGAATGATAGCGTTTTCATGTCAAGTAATCTCAGCGTTTTTGCGACTGATATACCCTCATCAGCAAAAGACTTCTCTTCCTCGTTCGTTTCGCTTCACGTCTTTTTCTGGCGCATTTATAGTAAGGAATGCTAACAACAGTATACTGGAAAACGAACAAACGAGGAAACACAAAACCATGGACAGAGCCGATCATCAATGTATGCAAATGGGTTTGGTCGTAGATTCTTTTTTTGTCCTGAACGACCAATTTCCATTAGTATAAAATTTCTTAGTTTTACCGTAAGGTATTCTCAATTCGAAGTTTACTGATCTGGAGGCAATCGATCATTTGTCTCGTTGTTGAAACGAACACTGTTCAGGCGGTTCTTTAATGTCAGATACACTCGGCTAATTTGGACTGAAACAAATTTGCCATCAGTCTTATAACCCGCGATGCATACGTATGTGATAGTATTGTGCCAACAACCCTGGATGAACAATCGACAATCTCATAGTACAAAGGATCGCAGTTATATTCGATCTTCTCGACGGTCAAGTTAATTGAGGTAGTGGTATTGGTATGTTCGCCGACCTTGGTATTTAGGTTGCAGACGTTTCATCACCAAGCGAGGTGACATCATCAGTGCGTAATCGTTTTAGCGTATAGTTTTTGAGCGCTCAAAAACTATACGCTAAAACGATTACGCACTGATGATGTCACCTCGCTTGGTGATGAAACGTCTGCAACCTAAATACCAAGCTCGGCGAACATACCAATACCAAAACCATCAACCCGAGCTACGAACAACACCACCACTGTTCACATCTATCCGAAATAATTGAGGTGGGCTACACTACAAGACTTACCAAAGGCTTGACACTATAAGACGAAACAGGGACTGAACTGAAGTGTGGACCAAAGTAAGTACAAACTGAAGTGTTCAGTGCACGTGAGTACTGGCACATTGGGGTTAACTAATATTCTTTTACTCACACATAGTACACAATGGAAAAAAAGCGGGACTGTGACTCTCAGATTTAACGATAGTGATAGCAATCAGAGCAAATCTGAAACAAGGTAGTAGACTTTGGTCAGAACGTTTTAACTGCGGTCTCTGTAAGAGGTAGTACACAGAAAAAAGGGTCATAACAGCGACCAGTGGAGCAGCTTTCCAATAATCTATATTTTCCATGGAAGGCGTGTGGCTTCTATAAAAAAAGATCGTCATAGAGGACGAGTACTGTAAGAAACCAGAATAAATAGATGAATATGCCTCATTTGATGTGTTCCGCAGTCTAGTACACATTTTCGATACTAGTGTGATTTGATGCTAGCGTTGCCTCGCCTAAGAGCGTTATTCAATCAGTCCAGAGTTATCCCAAGGCCAAGAGAGCAAACGAGAAATTATGCCCAGCCTCAAGTTTGTTGCGTACAGCTGAACAGGACTGTGGACGGCAAATTAACACTTGGTCCGTGGTTCGCGGAATCACTCGGGTTCTACAGTTGAGTCTACGTAGCAAACAGACTTGACGACAAAAATCTAGATATACTTACCGGACGCTTCGGGCGAACTGCAGACCCACTCGTTTGGTCGATTTGACTTTCCGTGCTTTTAGAGATCCAGAGCAAAAAGCCTAGACATTCGTACCACGCTGTCACCTGCATATCCCATGCAAACTGATTGTGAAGATCGATCAACAAAACGACTACTTGGTCAGCTGAAGTGCGAAGGGAAAAAACATGTACGGTCAACGGTCTGGGATAGAACGATCGAAAATTCAAACGAAAATCATAAGTCTACAATAGTACTAAAATAGTTCACATACCCACGGCTGCATCTTGCCAGTTTCGATTGAGAAACACCAGAGAAACAGTCCACAACCAACTACCGATCCATCCGTCTCTGCGCCGTTCAAATAGAGCACGTTGATTTTGTCGCTCCAACTTACGACCTTGTTTGTCTAATTTCTTTGAATTAGACTTCCCACAGGGCGAACTGGATGGAGAATTGTCCAAAGCTAGTGGGCCAGTGACTTGGGCTAGACCACGCAGTAGGCCGGTATAGAAAGCCAATCGACGTCGAGGCAAACGTCCGCTCAGTCCAGGCAATGCGTCCACAAACACGACCACCACCTGAAGAGCAGCTTGGATCTGATTGTTCGAGGCCTGAACCAACGCGGGCACCACGATCACAATCAAACGACCGAGAAGTGCAAGACTGTGTGCGTTGTCTAAACGCATCAATTGCCGATTGCCTGCAACCCAATGCACCAGCGAAACCAGACGCTGGCATAAGGCAATCTGAAACAGATGGACGCTCAAGTTAAACACATCAAATGAGATCAAGAGAAGATACATTAAGATAAATGAGTTTGCAGCCAAAGTCCTAAGCTTCCAGTTAAAAAAGACGTGAAATCTCTGACAGAAACAATAGGCAGGCGTTGCATTTTCATAGCACTGACAAGAAAAAGCATTTAAAAGATGACTGTTCAAACCTTGAAAGGGACACGGTGCAAATGTTCTTCAACTGTTACTCTCAAACCAGTCCTCTAACTCTACAGCACAAACGGTCTCGTCGCTGGGTTCGGCTCAACAACAAGTTAGTCGTAACGAAATTCGAACCGGCAACCTTCAAGTGACTAGCTACATTGCCAAATCGATTTAACAGAATAAAAATAGAGATGAAACTAACCGGAGACTATTGGTTTCAAAGTGATGGACATCTACAACATTAACATCGTTGACCGCTGTAGCAGTACCAATGGAAAATCGATCAGAGGATGGACCTTGGCCACCTAGCAAGAAGTATCAATACGTTATACTGAGCGGAATAAACTTTCTTTTAACGAAATAGACTGAACACTTACTGGAAACATGGTAGCCAATTCGACGAAACACAACAAGACTTGCTGATGCAATGCGGTCCAGTCTTGGTAGATCGACAAACACTGGAATATGGGATCAACCAAAGCCTGAGCGACTAGCATCATGCCGGAGGATGTGTGCATCTGCGAGGTTTGACTAAGGGCACCACGTAAACGATATCGACGCCGCTTCGGTTTGCGATAAAGATTCGCTTGAGCAAGCAAAGCTGTCATGCAGACCAACAAACGATGCACGCATTGACGGACGAGAGTGCGCAAGCAAGGCGAACCAAACACAGCTAAATCCGTATCCGTTGCGCTTGTCTTGTCGATGTCCATGTCCAATTTTAGCGGAGAAGCAGAAGAGGGGTTTTCAGTCGCGTCAAGTTCTCGTTCAGGTTCATTGTCGGAGTCGGACAGGTGGTCTGTACTGTCACCACACTGACCGGAGAATCGTTGCTCTTGGCTGAGAAGGCTGTCAGTTCAAAATGGGTTTGAAATGGACGAATAGGAAAAGATCAATGACACGGATTACAGCCTTTGATATTTCTGCTGCTAGGATCCAGGTTCCACAAAATTTGAG
This sequence comes from Paragonimus heterotremus, assembly GCA_013368495.1. Classification (NCBI taxonomy): domain Eukaryota; kingdom Metazoa; phylum Platyhelminthes; class Trematoda; order Plagiorchiida; family Troglotrematidae; genus Paragonimus; species Paragonimus heterotremus. The sequence continues at coordinate 120,404 of LUCH01001068.1, forward strand.
AATAAGGTGCATGCAAAATTGCCAAGAGGTCTTATCAAAATAATGAATTTAAGTGAGATATTGAGAGAATAAACAAACGGGTAACGACAAATGAGCCGATCGTGATGTTGTAGCTACACTAGTAGGAGAGTGTACAGTGTTGCCGGGACAGTTGCCAAATAGTTTTTTTAAACGTCCAGCTTTGATTGGCTTATTTGGTACATTATTCTTTAACAGTTCGCAGTTTCTTGTTGCGAATATATGGTTTGCTTAAAAGTGCATCGTACCATGATGTTTGCCGGACAGCGAAACCATACGTATTCGATTGTCCTGGCTGTTTGTGATGGACTCCTAAACAACTTACCATATGTGAACACAACCACTTTTGCTTGTGAGCAATGAACAGGTTGCCCGATCGCCTCGATAGGAGATACAGTTACTGTCAGTTAACTCCAATCGATGACCCCCCTCGACTAGGATTTTTCTCTCACAAGCGAAAGTGGTTGAGTGTTCACATATGACAATTCGGTCGTGCCTAATGTGAGGTCAATGGCGCAGTGGTAAACACGGTTTGCCTCATGAAAAGCGTGGCCGTGGTTCAAGTCCCGGCAGTGGCGAGGATATGCACTACTGACGAGCTCTAATGAGAGCGAAACTCGAGTCTAATGCTTCTGCTGTTCGAAATGGGCCGACTGGAAAGTCTATGGGAATGCGACAGCTGCGATCAGTTGTATGTGATGTTCAATCTATATGAAAATCAAAATCCCCTACTACTCATCAGTAATCTTAAACAAATACTCAAATCTGGTAACCGTATTCTTTAATATGATTCGCTATACAGTGATCTCCTTTACAGAGGTCACAGTAACTCCTTAAAAACAATATCCAATATTAATATCACAGGTTTGGAGGTTTGAACATCGCCCCTCTCGACCAACTCTGCCGTTTGGAGACCAGTAATGTGAAGTTACCATCAGCACATATGTGACTTGGTTTAGTGACTGGTAGCAGACGCCTCCAAACACAGTTTTGTGTATCGGAAAACCATTTCGATAAAGTGACACTCACTGTGACGGTTCATATACTGTGGTAATGCATAAAACCTAGTCGTCATAAACGTTGGTTGGTTTGATGGAAACAGTTCACCATCACCAACAAAAGCAGCAGTACTACAGTGGTTCGCGTCGGTGTTCAACCGCTACAGAGTAAAGAAGAAAAGATAAAACCTCAAAAAAGCGGAAGAAAGAGAAATGAGGAGACCCTATTGCATACTTTTTCATCATATTAAGGAAAACAGAAAAACAGTGGTGTGAGCGGCACTAAGCAACCTCAATTTGTTGAAAAAGAAGGCCCCTTTAATAGAGAATCGACAGTGTTCAAATTAACGACTGCTACTGGATGAGAAGCGGGTTAAGTTTTGGTTGGCCCGTTCGTTGTTACGTTTCACGACCTTGAATCAAACAACTCGCTTAGTTAAATCGGACACGCGTCCAAACAATCTGTTTCAACCATCACCTCATTAAAAACAAAGTTGACGTAACAGTTGATCGTCGTTTTTGATTGGCTGACATTGATCGACAACAGTTCCGCTTACAGTGACTTGTACGTGGGCTCTGCGTGGTTGAAGGTTATGCAATTAGGAAACCACTCTGGCCCAATCTCACTACAGAAGCAACCATTAAAAATAACCAGGTATATAGTCAAAACATTCAATATGGGGTCTACACCTTGCAAAGAAACAACCGAGTTCTAAATGGAAGTAAGGCGCATCAGTGACAGAGCTTCCCTACGGTTTTCGTTACCTCGCGTCATTAAATATACCCACTTCACATGCAACTTAGCTAAAGAACGACAAAATTCAAGTCACTGGGTCCGATTAGCTGTCATCTTATTATCCAGTCCCTAGCCATCGACACCGTGAGGGGCAAGGAACTCAACAGGGGGGAAACGAACCCGACCAACTGTGACCACCCTCTAGCTGAAGGGTTCTGAATGAGTGGAGTGAGCAAGAGCGATTCCGTTTGGAGTCTACCACAATGAGCGGGTACATAAGCGATGACGGTTAGATAATTCCGGTCCGCATCTAGATGTACGTTACTGACGGGCTCTAGCAAAAATGAGACTCGATACGTGGATGAAACCATAGATGTGTTTCGAGAACATGCCAATCCAAAGGATGTCTTAATCATTTTTCACTAGATCCACATGAACGTAACATCTACACTAAAATCAGAACGTAAGAATTAACTAGCTCTCCTGAACGTGCTCATATGGCCCCGAGCTAATGGATCTGTTCAACCTGAAATCTGCAAAACAAGAGACCTGGAATGACAAGTACATCCACCTCGGCAGCCCTGTCCCTCCGAAGCAAAACAGAAATCCCCCACTACCTGACTGGTAGAACCACAAGAATATGTCAACAGAATGCGATTTCTTATTAGATATCTTTCCTACGCACATTATTCATGCAAAAATGGCTATCCAAGGGGACTTACAAAGGAGATTAGGCAACGTCGTCAGCGAAAATAAAACACAATGTATATTTCGTTACCAATCAAAGGTGGCGAGCTCGCTGAAATGATCACTAGGAGGTCAAATACTGTTGTCAACGGAACTTTCAATGCTGCTGAACTGTATGTTTGATTAACCTCTATTCCAGCTTTGTCTACAGTCAAAGGACAAAGAGTCTGTTTCTACGACTCCTTCCTGTATATATTAATTTACTTGCTTCTATGGAATCAGTTACGTGGGTTGTACGAACAGGAGATTATCCCAAGGTATCCGTGAACAACATCTGGTCTGGATCAATAGTGGAACCAATTTACCAGCGCAAGTGAGGCACATTTTGACGATACGAAACCACACCGTCAGCCCGGCCTCCTTTCATCCAATTTACCGAGTGAAGGGCAGTTAATCAAAAGCTGTCAAGTGCTGTGTTGTGATCACAACTGAAGCTATCGCAATTAAATAATCTACCCTTGTGTATACAGAAGCGTTTCGCGTAGGCCTTGCAGTTGTCGTGGCTCACCACGGTTGGCCGCACCCGAAACAGATTAGCCTGTCACAGTGACCGAATCCAAAGAACGCCTGCGCTTTAAACCATCACCCCAAGGGGTTTGCGCTGCATCACTTGCGATTCCAATCACACACGACGTATTCGATGTAAACCCGATAGGTGTGTGAGTGAGGCCTTTGTGTCCAGCCGGTCAATGCTGGTTAGCCAATTGAATGGTTAACAGGAAAAGGAAACCCTTATCTCTCAGAAACTAAACAGAGAAACTGCAATGACAAAATTTAGAATGATCTAAACAGTTGCGACATAATTGTGAAGTAATCGTATCAGAACGTTGCCTCCATTTATGTCTATGAAGTGATTGAACTTGTTACTTATTTCGTTCGTTTCGTCCTGTTTGACCTAAACGTTAGGTATCTGGTATGATGATGAACAACCGAAAACGAGTTTCTTCTCTACAACGGGGTTCAGATGATTACTCTGTGAGGGGAGGTTAACCATTAAAAACAGACCTCGTTTTGGAACGCCTGTAAAATCTTGCAAGCGATTCTTATAGTTTATTTGTTTTACGATGTAACTACTAGTTACAGAAGGAACAGGCAGTGTAACCTTCACTGAAATGATTAAGGAGTGGACGAGCTGATTCGCTGTGTACTGCACACAATCGAAGTAGCAAATAGGCAACATTCATGTTACAGTAGATATGGAAGAGAACGGAGTGTGACGAATGAAAAAGATACAACTAAGAGACGTTTGAGTAACAAAAACACTCAAAACACGAGTGCCGATTGTTAAATGTTTGGCCCCGCGTGGCATTGCAGCCAACGAAAATTGCACGCTGTCCAGTAACGCCCTACCAGGACAAGATTTGACATCAACATTTCCATACCAGGAACTAAAGTGACACATTGGTTACCAGACTTTTAAAAAGGATTAAATTCATACCAACAATCCACCTTGTTGCAGACCGTGATCTCGTGCAACCATCAATCAACGTGGGTGTGGTGAATAGGTTAGGTACACTTGTTCACTGCCTGAAATATATTACAATCAAGAATGAGCACAGGCGCGATTTCTTGACAATAGTGTAAGAACACCTTGCAAGTTAACAGATAACAAGTCGCACCGAGTCGGCTAACTGGGACATTTATCCGTATGAAAGGAAGAACAAAGAGTAAGGTCATATAATTCTCTTCGGAGGAAAACAGTCTCATTAACAAACAGTTTCATAACACGTCTACTCACCTGACCAAGTGGTTCATCAGCGGTGTGAGCAATGCGAGTATGGAAGCTTCGTAGTCACTGTTGCAAGCGTTCGCGGCGGAAGCGACCGAGGTAACTGGAACCGATTTAGAACGAATACACATCGTAGTGGTGAGTTGCGTCAATGAGCGTCCTGCAGACTCGTCTTGATCAAAGGTCGAAGTATTCATAAGTTCGGCAGCCGCATGTAACCGAGCAACTGCATCTGTGATTATGGTCAAAACAGTTCCGAGCAAGCGTAAACGGTTTGCATCCGAATATCCAGTGGGTACTGATTGGTCACAGGTCTGCTGAATTGACAAAGTCAATTCGGGTTCGGCGCCAGACGTTTCCAGCTCTTTCAGATGTCGCCGACGTGTTTCTCTGTGGAAGCGTTGGGAAAAAAGTGTACATACATTACGTTATAAACCAACTTCTAGGTTCTAACAACACACGTTCTACTGAATAATTCTCATGAGCAAGGTGCAGCTGACATCAATATACGAAGAGGAAATGCGTTAATGTAGATCTTGCACATTGTGTGGACGATATCAGTCCACTGGACTAAACTCAGTTCCATATGACAGGGTAAAAATCACACACCAGGGCTTAACATAGATGACTACCCGTTACACAACAGAAAACAGTTTCATGATAAAGAAGATTGGAAAAAAAGAATGGAGCATAATTCACACAACCTAACAAAAACTAACATAGAAGTGTCTGCACCTTGAAATCAAACAACTGAGTTAGAAATTAAGATAAAATGAAATCTGCACTCTACTTGATGGTTCATATTCCGACGAAACAGTTGTTCGTAGTCAACCTCTGAGTGTCCAGTGCAAACAGTTGCTAGTAAATCAAGCATCAACGAGGAAATGTTCATCAATTTTTTGGCTGGCTAGTTTAGCAGGTTCAAGGAAATGACTAAACGGTCCATGATGGTTAACGAAAAGAAAGCTATGAATAGACTAACAGACTATGGTGGCGAGCATGAGCATGCCACAAAACACTACGTCATATCATAGTTGAGCTGTCATCCTTAAAACTCGGAATGAAAGCATAGACTCCAGTTTTTGAAAACCAAACATTAACTAATGGTAATTTACACAGTGTATAACTATTGCTAAGTGCCCAAGAGATAATCATTTCGGTCGAATAGGATTGAAACACTGGTTCGACAGCTGACGCAAACAAGTAGCTATTGTTCAGCATAAGACATCGTTCTGATAAGCGATAAATCGATGTACACCCGTTTTCAATATATCAATGACTCGTAGTAAAAGCACAGCTTAAACATCCATAACATTGTTGCGAAACATTGAACAACTATGGAAGGATAAGTGAGAGCTTACGAAAACCAGCATCGGAACACGGTATTGGCTACAACAGTCAGTGATGAAATTAAAAAAAATACCCAATGGGTCCGGTTATGGGATATGAAAAAGTTCAAAATTCTATCTGAGACGGGAAGATAACACTCAAATTTAAAGTCCAACGGTTGAGGCGATCAGTTGGTAAGAAATAGGACAAGAAATAAGTGGCATCCAGGATCGCCATCGTTGACATCACTCCCCCGGTAGAGAACCCCGGGCAAATGCTTTTGTCCATCAGAACCTAAAGGCGATCGACATTTACTGTTAGGAATTTTTAATCGTAATTGACTGTCCTACAAACAAAATCAGAACATTCATCTTCGACAGTAATAAATTAGTGTTTCACAGTAGTAGCAGCAGTAGATAACCGTAAAAAAAGAATCTAGCTTACATGTAAAGGGAGGAAGAGGAACAGAAAGTAATATGTGAAACTCTCATACCTAAACCAAAATTGTCAACAGAACGCTTACGAACAAACAGCGAAACCGCAAATACAAGTAACACGGCACATACAGCATGGTTTCGTGGCAGTTTTCACAACTCTGCTTAATTAGCTCCGCTTGCATAGTAGACGAGAAGGACAAAAAAACAGAAACACCTATAACAGTGGACGAAAATAACCGTCACATACCATGACATATCAAACTAGGAACTCGGTGCATCATGAGGATTCCAACATAGGAGAAGAGCACGGCGAACACTTTGTGGCATGTGAAAACCAAAAATGTCAAACTAGAGAACACTGTCCTAACCTTAGAAAGACGAAACCAGATTTCACCCCCTTCCCACCATACTCTCATCATCCATACACAGACTGATCAACAATCTTCAGAACTTCACAGGACAGTCTAAGAGTGATGTTACTGTTGCAGCCCTGGAGCGTCAGCTCGAACTTCCGATTTTTAAAGGTGCGTACTGAAAGCGTTAGGTAAGATAAGAATATCTGACAAAATCTGTGTCCCGTGAAAGCCATCAACAACGGCACGTCATCATCCGTATAGTGCAGGTCGGGCATTCTGTAGATAGCCCAGTGATAACGATATCATATGGCTAAAGCGAACGCCTTGTGGAACACAAAATAAAAACGTCCTCATTCTAACAGCAAACGACTTACCGTGCTTCGGTCAGGCGGGCAAACAGCGATTTCCCGGTCGTACTGTCGAGCCTCAATCGAGAGGCGTCAAGCCGGAGAAGAATGTGATCGAAATGGTGTAGGTCCAAAGAAAGCTGTGGTGCGAAAACAGAACAAGTTCAGAACGAAACAGAAAGATTGCGTCCAAGGTATCACTTCGTTTATAAAGTTCACCGTCCACAATATGCAGACACGTACGGTAACGGATTGGATGGAGCAGATAGATTACCAGACCAACAACAATGAGGTAAAAGGTCCACCTAACATTGCAGAGAAGGGACACGGAACTCAAAAGATTGAAGGGACTGTTGATGGACGGCTCTAATGATAGTCACAAAGGTGTTCCTGTGCTCAAATCCACGGCATCTAGAGCCTTCCTTAAGGCACTTAATGTGTGACCAACGCTTTGTGAATTGGACAGCGTTCGTTCTCACTGAAAAGTTACGCACAAAAAGATTCAATTTCAATCATGATGGTGCCAAATAGAAGAAAGAGAAACTGAAGTTAACAAGGGGAATGAACGACCCAATATGCCGTGTTCAATAACCATCTTTGCTTCGTTTATAAAATCAGATGACAGAAATAAAGGAGAATGAAAAACACAAACCACAAACCTTGAGGTCATGAAATCAGATGTGTTAATATCAAGGTCTGATTAGGCGGAAGAAAGCTTTTAATGCGGCTGGTTAACTGACCTACTAGCAAGCACTGTTTCGCAAGAAAACAACAAAACAGTAGACACGCGGAATAGACTCAACAGAGTAAAACGCCCAAGGGTGCATCGATAAAGACCTACACGAGTTAAAACGGCACTCATTTCAGCTAGGTTCGACGAGTCAGACATAGCAAGATCGCATAGAGCATCCAGAAGTTGAGTCTGTGCGTTTGCTTGATCTGCTTGAACGTCTTGCGAGCGAGTTATTGGCGGTCGAGCTGGGGACTTTTTGAGGATACTTGTTCGAAGTGAAGGACCATCACCACTATAAGAATGAAGCGCCGAGAACAGGGCCGCGTTGAGCAAAGATAGCGAGGTAGAATGCAATATGAGCCAGGTGTCGTCAACGGTCCGGATGAGGTGTAGGAAACCAAGCCAACCGTTAAGGGTGTCCGAATGGGAGTACGGAATGTAGAACAGTTCACCGATAGTGTACTCAGACAGTAGCTGCAATCCGTAGACCCAACACGTGTGTTCGCATCGCCCCACCAAAGCAGTGCTGGTTGTATAAGCGACCGGTTCACTGTGCACGAACAAGATCATGGAGAAAGAAATATACTATGGATGAGTGACAAGACGGTGCAAGAGCAACTACTGAAACATCCCGTAAACGAAAAAAATGAACGAAGTTAGCACAATCGAACCATCTGAGGAAAAGAATCGTTTCGAAAATGATCAACAGTGTGACAGCCAGTATTCTAATAAAAATTCAGAGTCTGAATCAAACAAAACAATTACTGTCGCAACTACTGTCGAAATGTCATTCGTAACTTGCCATGAGGCGTGCCTGCTGTTGTACACAGATACGTCACCATCGATGACACCCACAACGCGGCATCCGATACTATTGTTTTACTGGCTTACAACGACGTAAAAAGTGCGAAGAAAACAAAATTAAATGAAATTCTGAATACATGGCCCAACCATCTATGTAGAAGCATGTTCACCGTTTAAGTGAGTTATCTAGAACACTATAATCAAATGGCCACCCACTGACCACTTCACTATTTACCTGTCGATAACACTCGCGGTTGAACGCAATGATTGATGATTTAAAAAATATCGATGCATTTAACAAATGCAACCCCCAGCGGCCATGCTTCATACTCATTGACAACAACGGGTTTTTTGAAGACGATCATGTTTATGTGAGACACCTTCTGACATCAAAGACTGCTCACGTTGATGATGACTACCAGGTTCTAGAAACACGGTCCGAGTTTTTCATCTGCGCACCCAAAATTCGAGTGCAGCTTCCTCAGTATATAAGCTGGCAAATAACCAACATACTTTACTGACAAGCCTCAGACTAATGTTACCAATACACAACTGGAGCATCAATCCACACCAGAAAACTGCAGAAAACATTTTCAAAGGAAGGGCAGGACGGAAAATGTGATCTAACCTTACCGTTATTTAAACAGTCCTACTTTGACGAAAAGGCAGGGGTTTTATGAGCGCCTAACATCGCGCAAAATGCTATTCTCCATAATGTCCCCATATACACAGCGGTCTGGTTGAGAATTCTCGTGTTTGGATACTTCCTACTTCGATGTTTCCTCCGCCGTTGCACTTGTTTCAAGTAACCGGGTGTCGTTTTCGAGAAATATTAATCGGTGGCAGTCCGCAGCATCATATCTGGGTTTTTCCATAGTCACAATAAGAAACGTCTATGAACACTTACATTTGATGTCCACACAAAAACTAACGTTTTAAACTGATCACTGGTGAAATTTGACAGCTTCAATACCTCACTCACGATTGACCACATCGACGAATATTAAATAGTCCTAAAGATATTGTTCACTCAGTCGCAAACAATCAAATCGAGAGTTAAACACTGACGTGCGCTCACTGAAAATGCGAGTTAAACACTACAGTTTCTAGTGACAGGATAATCATAATACTGACCACTAGGCCAGACTTGCGTAGAAGTTGCCGAACGTGAGCAATATTATCCAGGTTTGTTGTGTTCTCCTGAACTAAGCCCCAAACGTGATCCCGCTGTCTGGTTGATAGTTAAATTTGGTTATGTTAATGGCCAGTGACTCTGCTGCAGACACCCCGGCTGAAACCGCTGAGCTCCGCTAAAGTGCGATTCCCAATCAGTTTTAAGCGAATGGCTTCCTGTTATTTGTTCGTGGTGCTGTTTTAGAAGCACCCCAACTTCTTCAATTAATGACGGTATGGTGCTAATGCTGACCTGATACTGACAGTCACCAAGTGTTACAACCCTACCAACCGTGTGCAATCAGCACATGAAGTGAATGTGCACACTGATTCACGCAACTCAGTAGGGGACTAAAGCCAATGTGTCATGTTAACAACAGGTGTGACCAGTCTGCTCATCGGTCAATCAATTCGAAATTAAACAAACCTTAAACCACTCATCAGTGATCTAAAAGACCGCACATCAGGTTTACTGGGATCAGAGATTTCGATCTGTCTAGGAAGTCTTAATCGCATGGTTATCGCTTGGATTTAACAGACAGTAACCATGTCTCATACCAAGAAGACCGGGAAGCCTGATCATTATTCACAAGAGAATCTGGCTCAACATCCACATATGATAATTCGATTGCGCCTAAAGTGAGGTCAACGGCGTAGTAGTCAACATGACTGCCTCAAGAAAGCGTGGCCGGAGTTCTACTCCAGGCCGTGTCAAAAATACGGACTGCTGACGAGTTCTAACGAACGCGAAACTCGAGTCTACAGCATCTTTTCGAAAGGGGGTGGCTGGAAAGTCTATCAGAATGTGACTCCTGTGATCAACTGCGATTGGAGTTCAACTTGAATGAAACCTATTAATTCAATGTTGTCAGACTGCCAACGATTAGCACGACGAAAAAGTGTAAACAGGCGACTGCGTGACATTATAACGGCCGTTTGCAACAGTAAGAACCCTAATGAGTTAATAAGTCGCTTTAGTCAAATCATGTTACTCATAGGAGCCCGAATTGTACTGTCACTGAAAACAAACAATCTTCTGGGCCAAAAGTGGAAAAAAAGTTAGAATGAGAAAGTAAAAAAGATGTGAAAGCCGGCACAAAATTGACTGCAGCATATCGTCATCAGGGAATTTCAATGAGCATGACGTTTCAAACAGAGTGGTCGAAACTTATCCACCCCATTGAATGGAACAGTCAAAGTCTTCAGGTTACGAGGCCACATAGTTGATTGATCAGCATGCGATCTCACCTAATTGTTGGTGGTGACCTTATATAACGTTCAGTGTGCTAAGCGTTTAGTTGGCAGACATAGTCCACGATCCACATATAGCAGCCTCCTCAACCAGACTAGTTGAATATCTGGTCGTGCGAAATGAGCGCCCAGAAATATGCGCTAGCGAACCTTCGCCTTGATCAAAGAACATTAACGGAGCGAACAGTGATTATACAAGGTAATTCCATTTATACATTTCACAGGAATAGGCCACGTTTCTCAAACACAACAAAATAGAACGCAAACAAGCATTACAAACCATTCCTTTCTGCGAAAATCAGAAGCCACTTAGACGCCACAAATGGAACAGATTAGTAAAAACAGAACGTGCACTGTCCTGTCTCGATGATATCCCATCAACAACATTAAACACTGAAGAAATAGTAATAAACAAATATGTGAAACGCACCACAATCCCAAGCGGACTGCATGTGACAACGAACATGGAAATGAAAATGCCTAAGTCTTGAAAGAAGTAACACTGTACTTGTAATCTTAAAAACGCATTCTATGCAGCTCAACACGATCAAGGTCTCTGTAACCTGCGGCAGATGGACAAAACAGGAAAATATCATGCGCATATTTCACATCGCATAACTAAGAACAAACAGAAAAATCAACACAAAGCAAACCGGATCACTTAGGTGCACCTGTCACAATGCTAATTGTGGGAGAACAAAACAGGAGAGAGAACACACAACCGTGGAGATTACTGGAAATGATAAACACTCAAGACAGCCCTCCACAATCTCTCACCCTATTTACATACTGCGCATGCAGGTCAGGTTCACTATCCAGGCTGGGGACCTCGGCACCCACCCAGTCAGTGGCTAGAGACGTTAGGTGAGATGACAGCTAACCGACCTCGGTGGCGTGAACGCTGTCGTTGTTTGACCGAGTTGTCTTAATTAATTACGCGGAGCAGTGAGAGCCATAGGGAGGCTGTCTTGCTGATGACGTCTTAATTTCACTTACATCTAGGTTGTTTGTTTGTAAGGTGCAGGTACCTTGATGTTGAACGTCTGAATGAAGACGAAACAATTGTCCGTAGAACCTTATCTATCTCTTCTTCATTTTCTTCTCTCTCTCTCTGTAAAATAAGACCGGTGAATAAGATGAACGCAGTGAATACCAGTTTTAGCATCAAGTGATGTTCGCGGTCATTGCGCAACCTGATAGTTAGCTTGCGTTCATGTCCTCGACGTCTGATGCCATACTCGGAGCAAAGTATAGTCAAGCATCGTTCCCTCATAAGGCTAACTGATGTGACGGAAATCTGCTTCTATCACAGATACACGGCTCCTCTGAAACATACTACTTTGTAGGAGGGAAGCTACGATTTGTTCTTCACATTCGTTAAGCTCTCTCACTTGACTCGAACCGAGTTACTTGTTCGCTAATGCCTCCTGAAAGGCATTTTTACATTTTCTTCGCTCGGAAGCCAATTATTTACCTTGTCTTTATAAAAATGACCTCTGAAAGCACAATTGGAACGAAAAGGGCATGCACAAAGGCATGGTGCGATCACAGTAGTTGATCGGAAGTGATCGAAAGTCTTTGACACTGTGGCTCCAACCGTTACTGAACGGTATATGATTGAGTTGTGTTCACGACTGCGATACACAGGACGATCTTTATATGATAAGGGTCCGTTCTTTGTTACAATACCGTAACCAGAACGTAGATGCCGTGAAGTTTATACACTTTTAGCAGTATTTCATCGATCTGAGCATCAGACCGTCTACCAGTGCGATGATGTCCGAATATTTGGTCTGTTTCGGAAGACTAATAGAAGTGTCATAGAAAGTGCTTTTGCTGCATCAGGAAAACTGCTCGTTGGAGCGTATGCTCATAAAATGTACGCGCAAAGCTTTCCTGGTTCATGCCGACAGACTCTAACTGATGTACTGTCTGATAGCGCACAGGCGACTGTTCACCGAGATTCAGCCGAACAAGCGTCAGAACTCAGCGAGATTTGCATTCCACCTTGACTGGGACATTTGGCTTCCACATCACCAGAGATCTTGGCGAAGAAGCGCACGGATCGACAGTTATGAGTAACATGTTACAACCATAGGGTCGTGTCCCCTGGAACTAGTGTGTACCAACTTCCAAGATTGAGGGGGTATCTGACAAGGTAGCTTGCCGACATACTTGTCGGAGAGGGCGGATATTGAAAGCGCCAATGTGTACCAATTGTATTTGTATCACAGAACAGTCATTAGCTGAAAGTACAGGGAGAGTATAAAACATGGGAGACAATGAGTGAATCATGTTTGCCGAAAAAAGGGATTGGCCAAAGGTATTCCAACCAAGTCTCTGAGTTAACAATCTGATCTATGAGGTAAGGGGAAACGCAGTTTTTTCAGGGAGCCTTACCCGGAATCAATGAGTCAAAAGCCAGACTAACATGACAATTCGAGAACTTCCCAGCCCGAAATTGAGGCGTATAAAACTTTGACGTCTGGCTACAGCACACATTAACTTACTTACCACAGTAATAATCGAACCGCCAACTTGGTTAAAAACGGTGCAGATTTAACAAGCGCGTCCAATCGATCTCCACGCAACAGCTCAGCAACTTCCTTTGAGAAAACGTTAGTGAGTTGTTTGACCGGTTTTGAAATTGTAGTCAAATCCATCATGGCAAATAGTCGATTCAAATGCGAGGTGCTCGCACTATCCGAATGCCAACCCAATCGAGCCAACTCAGTAAGCCAAAAAGTCAACAGTGAAAAAGCATCGGAGCGTATTGCTGGTGCCGGGTGTAGCAAACAGGCGATGAGCAATGGAATAGCTAAAAAAGAAACAGATTCCAATGCCAGTATTCCGTGGTATGATCAATAAAGGCACGACAGATATATGTAAAATATAAATTCCACACGAACTACCCATACCAAAACGCGTGGATAGTTTGATATCAAGTCCTAATGGTACGTATTGCCAGAGACAACAACGTCCTCATGTCGAAGGCTCCGGCAGAACTTAGACCGATCATAAAAAAGAAGGATCGTAATGGAAAATGAAAAGCAACTTACCACGATCCAAACCGCTTTCCAACAGACGTTGTGATTTGGTCAACAAACAGCTCGGAGTGAACGACAAATGTAGTTGAGGACTTTTGGTCACACTAGCGGCTCGAGTGTGTGGCGGTGAAGGCGGCGCTTGACAAGCACTTAGATGAGCTTCCATGGCGCAACGAGTGAACTGGAACAATCGACGCGCACGAAGAACTTCCCGTTTAGTAGGTCGTATTTGAGTCGTTTCAGAATTCGAAGGAGATGTTGGAAGAACCAGTAACAATAGATCGCACAACCAGTTTTGGTCACATTGAACGGAAGATAGTTTGGGGCAGGTGCAATCCTCGTTTTTGAATAAGCAACTGCCTCCAGGATCGGGAAGTGAAGCCAACAAAGCATGGAAAACTTTTAGGTGAGGCTGACAATCGGCAAACAGCCCATCATCATCGAACGTACTCTTCATTTTGGACTTTGTGCTAGGACCATGTGACTCCGGTTGTGTCACCTCGACCAACTGTATGAGATATATAATGAGAAAACAAGAGTTATAAAAGAATAAAACAAGAGTATTAATTCATGAAATATAGGTGACTTTATGAAAGTCACTTACCAGTGTGGCCGAGCTCACAATAGCTGACTGCCTCATAGCCTCGGCAGCCACTTCGTTTAGATCCACCGAAGCCAGCAGGTTAGCCTCTTCATCTTCAACCAGTTTACGCTCCGTAGGAGACAACTCAGCAATCAAAGCAGAATGTTTTTCAGCCAGTTTACCCGGTAACACCGCGATTCGTTGGCTACGCATCAAACGTCCCACTACTCGTAAGGACTCCCACGCGCCGCCGGGACGAGTGTGTTTCAGTAGAGAACCAATCCACTGTAAAACTAATTCGCGATTTAGACACAATTTCAAACTGATCCGGATCACGGCCAAACAAGTAGCAGACTGAAAAGAAGCACAATCCACGGCACACAACCCGGCGCGAATTACACCTTGAAAACTATCGACCAAGTTGGCGAGTTTGACGTCAGATAAGCCGGAATCACAAAGAGCGGTGATAGTTGTCAGAAAAAAGTTAGTGATGTCGTTCAGCCTGGATGACGGCAGTCCTTTGCAAAGCTGTGTGACGATAGTGGATAAGGGACGATCAGCGTTAAAACATTTACATTAAGTAGACACACGACAGTTAAGGCTGACAAGGAGAAACCAAGGTTGATTAAAACCATAATTGATGGCAGTTTAAGGAGACACAATAAGAACGTTAATAAACATCGGTGCCAAGACAAATTTATAAGACAGATGACTACCACAAACTACGGATGTAATGGTTTTCTACGTGGAACGCAGTAACAACTGTCACTTTGTGAGTCCCAGTCGGCCCAAAACAGCCAGTGTGTTAACTAATGAAAAGAAAAACAGGCAAACATGCAGCATTTAACATTTCTCTTTTAATACTGTACAGCGAAAAGTGTTGCGGGCAATTTCCCGCTATATAGCATGTGGCCCCTGTACTTTATATAATCGGTCTGATGACCATAGTCCGTCCAACTTGCGTTTGTATAAGCATTGTAAAGGCAGAGCATACGGAGGTTGATGTATGCTTGCCGATAATGAACATGGACGTTTACTGACATGGGTCACGTAGTTCCAAAGTGGTCGGTTCTCGACCGTCCACCTGTTTAACGCCTGTTTGAGCTCATATGTCAAAGTACGTCAAGTGTTTACGTGCTCATCTCCGAGTGAACATTTCCATTTGAATGCAAAGTATGGCAGGCCGACTGTAGAGTGTAGATGAATGGTGTGCCTTCAACCCATTCACTTTTTACCCACAAATATTTTTTTCCCGAAGTCTATTGTACCGTACTCGATACTGACAAATCTTATCTGTTCCTCATATTTTCCACCCATTCAAACACAGCCAACTAAGCTTCATCAACAACCCATTGAACTTGCCTTTTCATAATGAAATAACCAACATGGTGAACATTTTCTTCTGAACCTTATCATCTCCGTCTACGTATTCCTTCTTCTCGACTGGAAGTCTTCATCTCTTTCAAGTGTAGTCTATTTGTACTACCTAAGCATTCATGTACTCATGACAACTTAGTTGTCTTCCATTCACAAAATAAACATACACACTCGTTAATCTTGCTAGCCATTCACAAGTTGACCATATTCGATTACCAGGCGTTTCTTATTGGTAGACTGTCAGATTGGTTACATTTACGATTAGTATGCTACGTTCGTGTTGGTCCTGCAATGAAAAGCATAAACCAGGGTACATTCTCACGTCTTACAATCTGATTCAATACGTGAAGTAACAGGTAATGACCATGTTATGGTTAAATGAAAAAATTCAGTGCTCTCTAAAATATCAATAGGAATTCTGTGATTTCAACTTGGAGATAAGTCCTAGTCGAATGGTGACCGATTGGAGTTAACAGACAGTAAATGTGTCTCTTCTCGGGGCGACCAGACAACCTGATCACTATTCACAATAGAAAGTGGCTGAGCGTTCACGAGCTCTAATGAGAGCGAAACTCGAGTATGGTGCTTCGTTTCGAAAGGGGCTGACTGGAAAGTCATTGGGAATGCGACAGTTGCGATCTGTATGACAATATGAAGTCACTCGGTTAAGGTTGAATGAAGTAACAGTGCAGAGAATCACCGTCGAACGGAGCTCAACAATTGCTACAACAGTCGTCAGCCAACAATACAGCGGAATTTAGATATCAACCGGATAGCGAGATCACATTCGAAACTTTCTCCAGGCGTTATGAAAACTTATTCAGTGAGGCAGCAAACTTGAATGACAGTTCCCAAGTCAGATAAATGTTACGCAAACATGGTACGAAGAGACGCTCAGTATTGCAAGTAACTTGCCAAATAATTCACATGAATGCTCACTTCCGAGCACTGCGGTGTTTAACCTGCGAACTTATGAAATCCTTCAACATTCAGTTAAGTTGTCTGCGATTCAGTAAACAATGGTCGAAGATTTTTCAATACTCACCGGTGCAAATGATGAGTGTAAGAAAGTCGGGTTATCTAACCATATCAGTGAACAGTGTAAAATGTTAATTTACGTGTGCGGATGTGTGTGGACGGTCGTCCACGTCTTTCCGTTGCCAATAACACCGAACGACATCTTAAAGTGTAACAGAAGTGTCAGGGGTCAATAAATCTCAACAACAAAAAACAGCGCTGGGATAATAGAAAGCAAACGCAACAAGAGGTCGATGTCCATGCTCTTCAAGAAGGCTGAAAGCGTCCAAACGAAAAAATCGCAGCAGGACCGCCAACTGTGTGTTGGCATTGTGAAGAATGGCATTTTCTAACAGTTCGACCATTTCTAACCCTAATATCAACTTCGTTCGACCATGCAAGTAAAGAAAAGAAAATAAGAGACCTGGATCAGGAAACTTCACACGACTCAATAACTTGGGCTCCGACACCCCCTCTGCTTCCGACGCTGCATAGGACGCAATAACTGACCATCCCGACCTCAACGTCAGTATGGTTCAGATGAGGACAGCTGAACTGCTTTTCAAAATGTTTACTCCAACTGTCAAGCCAGTGCAACTGGCTGGTGATAAAAATAAAAACTTTTTCAAATGTGGTCTTATTATGACAACCCTAAGGTCAACACAATCACGAATAAGGAAAAACAGCATACCGCTGTTATGGGGCCACTGAGTCGGTGCACGTGCGACCACAGTTGAGAAAGATTATTAACTTACCACCAGTCAACTATGCTGACTTGGCGTGAGTATCATTCTTGTTCGAACGATCTAGTGTTATTGTCCATTAATAAAGACCCTACCAAACAGAGTGAAGTACTTCTGATAGCTTCATAGATTAGTTGTTGTGCCATCGAAGAACACACTGGCAGCACAACGATGGAACTGGTCTATGAAACTATTCTTTGCGTTCCCAGCGAATTTGCACACATTGCAGCTCCAGAAACCCTATCCGATATCTGTATCAAAAGACTTTAAGAACACATCGCCGTTATCCATTTTACACCAACGTGCAAACATCAGTCATCCGAGTTAAACATTTTTCTCTTTGTCTTCGTGTGCAATGACGTGTCGTGGAAGCCACTTCCATGGTTTTGGGATGGTCCCTATGAAATGATTCATGGAAAATACGAAGTTTTTAACTTACAAGTATGGTAAGCAGGACTCTATCTTTGTCGAGCGATTTAAACCCGCGTTCATTGACAATAACGATCTTATCTAGCAGGGTTCCAACACCCGCAGCAAAATCTCCATGTGAAAGAGTTCGGTAGGAACTACCTCTGACACGGATAGCTTACTCTCCATCCACACACGTACCGGTAAAACTGACGATGAGCCAGTTTCCTTTTTATCGAGTGTTTTCTTGTTGTCACTCATAAACGCTTAAGTAGGGGAATTTCATGGTGTTTGTTGTGCGTATTAGCCATCTTGTATAGTTACGAGGTTTACATTACTTACACCCACTCATTGTGCGCCCCTCGAAAATATAACTTGTTCTGCTGATCTTTTACTTGGTTCTTATTCAAGCAATTTGTGTTGATTATTAAGAGTGTAACAAGCATGCATATATTAAGGCCTTACAAGGAAATGAACTCCACCGCGAAGGATGCACTGAATCTTCCACTGTTGTTCCTGTCCATGAACATCGAATAAGTTGGAGACTGTCTGTTTGGTGCATTGGACATAACTATCAAAATCATGCCATTCGATATTTTACTGACACCAGTTGTTTACCTAGTTGACAGTTTTATTGGATCATTTTTACTCACCATTAGGACTTCCCCAGCTAGGCTATTTTTCATCTTCATTGCGGTTTTCACTTGCAACACAAAACAGGTAGTTGAAAAATCACACATATTGACTTATTAGGAAGAAGATGGATTCACAACTCATCACTTACCTTCACCGCATTAAGTATCATTGAAGTGAGAAATGGTACAAGGGAACGTTGACGAACACATTCACGAACAAGTTGTGGCCGCGGTAAGCTTTGCCCAGCTTCCTAACGATAGAATAGGATAGATACATGATAATTAGACAAGAGATTTTTTGCCCAGTCTAATTTTAATAACAAATGAAATGAAAATCGCTTCAATACAACCGAAAAAGTAATGTGATGCACTAGGTTCACGTGATGAGACATCACATTTGAGAGGCGTGCGGATGAATACGTGTAAAAATTACACCACACAAACTGCACCCGTAACGAAAAACATTCGGACCCTGTACATGAAAAACTGGAAACCAAGCAATCATATTCTTCACTAACACCACGCTTATCTCACATCCACGTCCAAAATTCCACACATCCGTAAGTTATCCCAAGTGCACATCAGAATAACTATTCACAGGATGTCATCCAATAATAAAGAAATATTAAACTAACGAACTGAGATATTAAAAATGTATACCTCAACCAAACTGACTGATAGACTGAAGCCCTTTGAAACAACCGAAATTACAAAAGCGGTTCTTCTATCTTTGCTATCTTAAAACAGACTTGGCCCCGTGTGGAGACAAGATATTGTCAAACTTCCAAAACCTAGCAGGTTGGTGCAATCAACCACTTTACGGCGGTACGCTTGTATATAACCGGTGAATCTCACTATATGTGATGAACATTTAAAATCTAGGAGGTAAACAGCCCTCTTTAATTAAAGGGTAAACGAGGTATTTTTCACCAATCACGAATTTGCCAGACAATCGGAGACGTCAACACGTACCGCGTAAGGTTCCATCCATCCAAATTCTTGACCGCAAGATTTGAAGTCAATCAGTTGTAAGAACTTAGCAAACAATCCCGTCTCATGATAAGGCATCACGCAGCGGATAAAATCTTGAACGTAATAAAGATGGATCTGAAATCTGGAAGCAAATATAGTGAAGCGAGCTGGACGGAAACAAACTTGTACACTAGCCATTCCAAGGCCTGTACAGTGTCGTAGTGGCGCAGATATGGAGAGGCAAAACATAAAAACTTCGATATCTGACAATCAAGCTGTTCTTTTTCGTTAGGCAGAAGATTGCACATCTCCAACCGACATGAAGTTTCTGCAAATATAGTTTGTCTGAATGGTTCAAAAACATCATCGCGTTTTGCCAACTGTTCAAAGGCTTTCAAGCCTATAAGCGTAAAAAAAAGGTTAAGCTATGATCAATTACTTTGCTGATAACAAAGAAGAGTGTCGATTTTAGATGGATCCTCATAAACCAAAGATTTCCGGCGTACTGACTCTGCAGAATAGCTTGAGGTGACAGGCACAGCTAAACGTTTGAGTTGTTCGGCGAGTGACATCTACAAGAAAAGAAGGAGACAATTAGACTTTAATCACATTGAACAAGAGTAGACATGATCAAAATTTCAGTTGGTAGTTGGACGGCTTAATTCTAGAAGTGAACAGGTGTTGGTTTTATGTAAAAACGTTAAATTACAAACTACCTAACAGGTTTGCGTCGTGATGAGCAAAAGCAAGTGAACCTTCTAAAAGAATATGAACCAAACTGTAACTTCCATTGACGTACTTTATTCGTTTTTTCAACTTACAAAGTGATTGAAGTTACCCCACCAATCGTAGCATACTTGATTCACTGGTTGAATTGCCTTGTAATCTTATCACACACAGCTGTGTGTCTGTGAATAATGTTGTTCGGATTAACCACCTTAAATGTATGTTAATCTCGGTTCATCACTGCACTTTATTCACACTATTTGTTACACAATCATCATGAGCTGACAAAGATGGTCTCTAAACTCTTCTAGACCTCGGTTGCATAAATTCCAGTAGAACATTTTTTAAAATCTACCTATAAGCCTAGTAGTCGCTCACAAGATTACTGCAGACAGCAAGTCCTCATGAAGCACATCAATGTTGTTGACTTATCAGAACATTCAAGATAGTGAACTGCGCCTTCGACTTCAACATCATAAAATAACCTTTTGGAAAAGTGGTTGGGAGTGTGATTGACAAAACTCCGCATTTAGCAGCTGGTGGAATGAACAGAACTGGGAAGGAAGAAGCACGCCATATCAAAATGTGAACAAGTCCAAAAGGACAAAAAGAATATGATATTCAGCGACCTTAAAGATATGTCAACGTCGCTCGCGCGTATTTCTGCACTGGAAATGGTATCCCATACAAGAGAACGATAATTGGGTTCAACTAAACGAGATATACATTGATTTAATACTAGTTTAAGAACGCGCTGATCATTCGTGAAGTAATTTCGGATTGCAATGGAACGAAAGGCAACAAACAAGTGCAACTAACTCATGATTCAATTGTGTGAGGGTCCGGTTCATCATCATCAGCACATAAAGCAATACATCAATAGTTCTCACTTATGCTTGACTGCCACACAAACACGAGGGAAAATAACACTGTACAGGGGGATATAAGAAAAAGGAATGGGAAGAGAAGGGATCTAACTACTAAAAACAACGTCGTCTTTATTCAAACATTTACCATCAAGATGCCCATTCTTCGAAAACAAACAACCAAGTAGTAAGTGAAAGTAAGACGTCATCAAAAAGACAGCTTCCTTATGGTTCACCTCCCTGCGTCATTAAGTGCACTCACTTCACAAACAACACAGTGAAACAATGACAACATTCATGCCACTGAGTTCTATTAGCCGTCATTTCACCAAACGTCTCCAACAACCGACTCTGTGAGTCGCGAGGTCCCTAGCCTGGATGGCGAACCCGATCTAGTGTTCAACTCCACGGTGACCGACTTCATTATCTGCCCAACTCGCACCTTAAGTTGGTCGGCCGCAGCATCGACAAAGAGTGCTTGGTGTGGCAGACGACTAGTTGGCATTCTTAGTCCATGACCCACCCATCTAAGTATGTGCAAACGTAAGCAGTGAACGAAAGAACTCGTTTGGCAATCCCTACCAAACATTCGCGTCCATAACTCTTCGTTGCTTGTTCGTTAAGGCCACCCAATGCGAGCGATTGATTACAGAAGTCGGTGGTCACATATCCGAAGATGGTCCACGTCTTCTACCCTGAGCGGCAAAGTTTCGCAGCCGTAAATTTATCCAGCTCTCAGTGCTGTCATATACACGACCCTTAAGCTTCAGAGAGACATCTTTCCGTCGCCAGAGATATCCTAGACTAGTAAATACCTCTTTTGCCTTGGAGATACGCACTTCCATTTCATTCCCTACGCTTCCGCCGCCGCTGATGCAACTTCCTAAATATACAAACCAGACAGCAACCTTGCAGAAGCACTTTGTACTTTGAGGCTGCAAAGCATATCTTGAAAGGTTTAGCAGAGAACACAACTGCTTCTAACCTTGTCTGTGTTGCTTCAAAGTTGTCAGAAATCTTGTCATCAAAAATAATAAAGACCAGTTAGCCTACTATCACGCAGGAGGTCCACGCCGGCATCTTGTGAATACCGAGGACAATCTTCCATTACTTTGTTTATCACAAAATTAAACAGTGAAAATGGACAGTTTTGACGTTCTGGTGTTTAAACTGTCACAGCGGTTCGTTGAAAACCCTAACCTGAGCTGAAGTATGGGAATAACGCGCCGACAATATGTTCACACACATGGTTGGTACATTCCTGCGTTTATACGAACGTCAAACTGTAGATCGATTCATCGAATTAAACGCACTCCTATACGAGTTCTTAGCCAGCGGTAAGTATGACGCTGCTTCAGAATTTGGGAGAGTGAAAATTTGGTCAATACATGCTCGCTTAGGACGAAATCCTGCCTGTTTTCCTTCATGTTGATTTTCAAAGCTGCAATGAGTCGACAAAGTGTAATGTATGCTAGGACCTTAGTAAAGATAGAGTTAAGCTATGGTCTTCACGAGTCTCTGAATTCTTCCCTGAATATGAGAACTATCAACGAGTGACCTCAACGCAGAGGGCTGTTCTTCGTTGTCCATGTAAGTTGAAACGACTGAGTTAATGCCCCTACAAACGCCTCCTTACCTTCTTAGAAAAGTGTTGGCACGAAACCATCCGGACCAGCAACCAGATGACATTAGAGAGTCGAAATTCACATGTGGACCAGTTGCAGTGGGCTGTCCTAAATCGACAGTGTTAGCTGTCAGCGGTAACACAGTAGAACTAAGATGGTAGCTAAATTGACTTTCAAAATGTTCCGCCCAGCGTTGCCCAGCAAAATAAGGACGAAACAGCAACGTGCTAACACATGATATGAATTTGAATATGCGCTCCGATAAGAACGACAGACCTCAATGGAACCCCGCCATCCATAACTGACAACTGTGTGGTCTATGTGAGACCACGCGTGATTCGAAGAAGGGGGACGCCAAGCACAACAATGGCGCGCACGATACCTAAAACTGGTGCTGGTTAAAAATGGCATATATTCTCAGCATAGCTGCAACAGCCGCCCGCCATTATTCGAGCGATATAATACTATCCGAAACCTGTTCCCTAAACGAGACTCGGCCTCCCCAAAACTCCCGACTTGGACGTTCATGTCTTCGATCAGAATCATGCGTCGACCGAAAGAGAGCGGCCAGGTTTGAGTAAAGGACATCCTTGACACTTGCTTCACTACAGGCAATTGGAACATAAACAGACAAAATGAAAAGATTTCTGAAGGTTTTGCGTCTAGAATTGGCTTTAGTGGAACCAGTACAGTCTACTGCTAACCAAAATCTGATCTACTACTGCCGGTTATGGTCGTTGTGCTGAGGACTGTACCTATTCCGACCTAAACGGTAGTGGTGGCCGAATTGTATAATTAGTATCAGGCAGACAGTGCGGGTGCTGTCAGTTTTATATGTTAACTATCGTTCTGGATTCTGATCTTTAAAATGCATCAGACATCAACATTCAACAAGTCTAGCGTTCACGCGATAGCTGCCTGTTGACCTATCTGTTTTAGAGTGAGAATGTCGAAAGCACCTATACTAACTCGCACTCTAAGTCTAAGGAAGGTACGAGGGAGGTTTGAGTTTAGATGGTCAAACATTGAATCTACCGACACAGTGTCGTTATGATTAGTCATCTGTCATAAGACCTTTAGAGCAATCAGTACAGATGAGGGTAGAGAGAGCCTGGGAGCCCAATTTGATAGGACAATGGAGGAGGGGTCAGCAGTAGTATATTTTCGCCTATATACCGTGCGGTATGCAGCAGAAAGGGTGACCCGGTTTGTACTACGAGACGGCTGATGCAGTAAGAGACTAGTGGTGTTGTGAGTATTCATAATTCAAGTAACATTGCCTTTCAACACTCTACTGTGGTGGATGCGGACAAGGGTATGCGCTGGTCATACTCTTTACAAACGTTTCGGCCCAAACTACATGCTTGTCATGTTCTCTATAGAAAAAGTTTTCAACCGGTCATGTCCGTCTCCCGGAGACCTGAGAGCCTTGATTCAAAAATTCGAATAGTTTATCGTTGTATTTTCCTTTTAAATATGTCAAAGAAGCCATGACAATTGCTGGTAAAAACCATGAGCCTGTAATTTGTAACATGTTGAGGAACTTCCTGATGTAGTATGTACCAGCTATAGTGAAACAGCGTCAGCTATTGTCTCAAATTCGCGGGAAAGGTTGGAATACAGGATCCAACGGTGTCGGTTTAAGAAAGTCTGTACACCGGTCGCAAAGTGGAAGTCGGTCGGTTACTGATCAACCATAGTCGTTGCGGCGGTTTCTACTACCCTGAAAGATGCTCCCAACTTCCGACGAAGACTGTTATCAAGAAGGCACATACAACACGAGAACGAAAACGATGCAGCGTGCTCTCGAAAGCCGATCATTTGGTGGCCAACTGCACAGGGCTGCGATTGAAACCTCACAATCGCTTACCGTATTTCAACCGGCCCAGCTGAAAATCAACAACCATCGATAATCATCATTCAAGGATGCTACTTCCGACTACCGCGATAAAACGTTACGTCAGCCTTTGTCAAACAGCATGGACAATCGTACCCGTTGTGCTGCAACACGCAGGACCTATCGAACAGACTTGAGCACTCTTGAGTCACGGAATGAAAGCCGCTAGTCGGAGGCCGTTAGTAAAAAAGTTGGGCTTAGCTGGACAACCAAAACGTCTTACATCCAGTACTCAATACAGTCAATTCGAAGATTACCTTACATTCGAAACGGAGTTTATCAGTTGAGAATGCCTGAAATAAACCGTCCCTCATAAGACGGAAAATTGCGGTTCTACGGCAGCATCGGAGACGTTCAGTTATGGGTTCGTCCATTGGTCAAAAAAACATAACTAAGGGCATCGCACGTGTCTGAAGTTCATTAGATGACAGAAAAAATGAGCAGTAGATAGAATGAAACGCGTGCAGTGCGCAACATGCTCGAGTAGAAGCTCACGAGAATACGGAAACTATGCAGCTGATGTTCACTCTCTTAAGCTGAACGACATATTGTAGCGAAAAGGTGTCCAGTAAAGCACAGTCTTTATTGTCCAACTCGCTAGTTACCATGCCACACGCGCGCTCGTGAGTTTGAATCACAATTCCAGTTCATAACACCCCCCGGTTTCCGCCCACACGTCGTGTGCACTTCTACCCAGTTTGGGTGTGTGATTGGCGCCTTCCATCCGGGGTTTTCCGCCTGCTATTCCTCGTCCGTTGATCAGATTCCGCTGAACGATGGCTTGTCCGGTCGCTCGTGCTGTCCCCCGTCTATCCACTGTGGGCTTTGACCGTAATCCACAGCCGTGTCGAGATATTCCTGAGAGTGTTGGAATAATCACGCCTTCAACTAAATCATCCATCCTATTTCGGCTGCCACGTCTCGCCCGTTGGTCTGATCCGGTCGAGCGATGACTCATCCAGTCGCACACGCCGTCCTCCATCCGCTCACTGTGGGCTTTTGAACGCACCTTCCCCGTGTGTTGAGGTATTCCGCCGAGAGTTGGAATGCTTGCACTTTCTGCCCGACAGTCTACCACAATATGCAGTGGTCGTACTGTATGGAATTCCTGGATTCAAAATCAAATAAAGAACGAGATATGCCCTATTGAGGATCAGAAGACGCTTAAGAAGTTAGAGCATTCTTTACCCTTGAAATACAGCCATTAGGAAACCGCATTCCCGTGGAGTACAAGGCTAACAATAATAATTGTTTAACAATTGATCTGCTGCACTTCCGCGCCTTCAGACACTCGGAAATCCACTTCAAAGATATTTGGAACTGTTAACGTCATTCCTGACTACATGGATTACAGTAAAGTTGCCCTAGATGTCGCTGCTCTGCGCAAATGATATTTACCACACCATCCAGCTTTTCACCCAGTCAAGCCTCATATATTACGCCACACAATATGCATCGTATTCTTTGAATGAGAAAATCTTCTCTAGACTTGAGTTGACGAAGTCCTCGGTTACCACCTTGCTCTTATTCAGACCACAAGAAGTCGTAATCGTGGCCGATAGTAAAGCTGTGTTTTATCAACCGCAAGTTTTAAGAAAGAATCGTAATTATTTTAAGTTATTATGATGATTGAAAATTAACTTGAATAGGCATCCTAAGAATGTCACACGTGCGTTCACCTGTTTGATGCCTCATTTTCCCCAAGCTGCACCAATTTCAACAGATAATCGTGACCATTAGGAACCAGACGCTGTTCAGGAAGCAGTGATGTTGCTACACAGATGACTGTTTACTCTGTGTTTCGGATGCGACGAAACCGCTTACCCAGCACTTCCAGTCCCCCACGGAAACATGCCGCACGGTCAACTGAGGGTCGGCGAGGATTACAAAATGCCGCCGTATGAAACCAAGCATTTTGTTATAACATTAACGAAACACTTCATCACCATTTCGATCATCTTAGATTTCTACCGGAATAGCGGTCACCTAAGTTTCAACCATGTTATTTTTTTCTTTGACAGTAAACACGGCCACAACACATGTTTCGAAGATTTGTTGCTAATATCGAAGGTTGTCTGAGCTATCAAGTCAAGCCAGTGATTCTAATTTCCATGGACAGGATAAAAGCGATTAAGTATTAGTGTGAACCACCGACGAGTTGCTGTCTATGATGATGATAATGGATGAAAGTGAGCATGTATCCTCTTACAGAAATCAGAGTTGACTATTTAGATGCTGTGTTTATCAAACCGGGATGCACGAGCGTGAAATTATTTGGCTGCATTTTCACCTGCTTTAACATCAAGACAAGTCATACTGAATTAGCGCACTCATTGGACACCGATTTATTTTTATGAGCCATTATCCGACTTATTGCCAAGAAAAGCTTTCCACAACGCTAAATGACGACAACAATACAAATTCTGAGGGATCATAAAATGGTATCTAAGTGCCACATCATCATAGACAGCAATACACCAGTGGCTTACACTGATACTTAACTGCCACACAACCATGAAGAAAAATAAAATCTACATAGGAGAGAAGAAAAAAGGAAGGGGAGCAGAAGGGGACCTAACTACTAAAAATGGTTACGTCCCGATTTAAACATACATCAATGCACCTACATCTTGCAAACAAACAACCGAGGTGTAAGTAAAAGTAAGGCGTCATCAGCAAGACAGCTTCCTTCCGGCTTTCACTGCCCCGCGTCATTAAGTGCACTCACTCCATAGACAACTAGGACAAACAACGACAGCATCCACACCACTGAGCTCGGTTAGCCGCCATCTCACCTAACGTCTCAAGCCACCGACTCTGTGAGTCGCGACGGCCCCAGCCTGTGAGACGTACACACCAAAGTACCACTCCAAACCTGGAATGAGACAAAAATCACTAGAGTTTTTCTTACTCATGGTTGTGGCTGGATCTTTTGTCCATCGGAGGCAAGCCATCACGGGGCTGCGTGGAAGAGGATTCGTTGGCCAATAAAAAATTCTACTGACGGCGCTACAGGTTCCAGACAGAATTCGAATGACGCTTGTGGAAAGTGAGGGAATCCTTAACGGAAGACCCTTGAATAGACAAATGGGTGAAATTTGTTATTGATGTTCTCATTCCAAGTAAGTTACTCTCGTTTTAAAACAGTTATTCCATCCTGATTTTGGATGCTTCGACCGGAAACAGTGGTAGATTTTAGCTGCTTGACCTAGCTAAATGCCACTGAGTGAGTCCCCAGGCTGCACACTGGAGAACGGTCTTCCATGTGAGGACCGATTGCGAAATAAACGGGGTTCTCTCGGCGAATAAGCGGTCGTGGACAATGAGCGGCAGTAGCAGCAGAGGGTGGCGGGTTTACGGTTGGCAGCTGAGTCCTCTATAAAATGCCACATAAGCTCTTTGACGGTATTGCGACATGATGCACGTTACCCCGCAACAAAAGGGTTTCAGTCGCATCAACGGCAGTACATGGGCTCCCTGACAGCTTGCTGTCCGTATGGCGTTCTGACATACTCAGTCTCCGCTAATCATGAACAAACCACGAGGAAGGCGTATGAATCACCTCGATGATCACTGGCTTTCGCGGATACGCAGGGTGTGCTGAGTACCTTCAACGACTCGACCACACAGGAAAGAAGTATGAGCTGAACCACTGGTGATCACCGGCCCCCAATGGATTGCGAACTCCGTGTTTTACCCCGCTGCCTTGTGAGTTAGGTTTTTTTGGAACCGAAAGCTCCGGAAGGGGCCCTTCAAGCCAATCCCCTTCTTTGGTCTAAGCAACCGAGTATTGCCCTCATAATTATAAACTGATGGACGTATAAAAATTATGAGTTTTGTCTTGTGTTCTTGTCACAACATCTTGGTTGAGTTGGCGGCGTCCAGTTTTGCACCTGTCACATTCTGCCGTACCAACTCAACCTGCCTTGTTTCCTCATCTTCTTTCAAACGACTATTTATTTGGTGATCCCCAATCCCGTTTTCAGACACATATCAGAGAGTTACCACATCTGCCGCTTGCAACGGAAGTTACAGCCAGGAAGATAAGGTATCAAACACAAATCCCTACTGATCCCCCGAACACCATTTAAGTTTATCACCTTCAATATTGAACACCAATGTAAACAGACTTTTGGTGGAGTGTTCCAACACGATTCAACAGTCTAGTTATGTTCGCCGACAGTCACAACGGTCCGGTAAAATACCATCAGAGGGGAGAGTAATCCTTAGATATGGGGAAACGAGTTGAGAATGGTGTCGAAAAAAAAGTGTAATAATATGTTAACTCTCAACCACTTACGCTTGTGAGTAATGATGAGGTTGCCCGATCGCCTCGAGAGGAGACACAGTTACTGTCTGTTAACTCCAATCGATGATCGCTCGACTAGGACTTCTCTCCAAATTGAAATCGGTCGTGTCCAAAGTGGCGCAGTGGTAAACTCGGCTGCCTCATGGAAGCGTGGCCGAAGCTCTAGTCCCGGCAGTGGCGAGGGTATGCACCACTAACGAGCTCTAACGAATGCGAAACTCGAGTCTAGTGCTCCTATTCGAAAGGGGCCAACTAGAAAGTCTATCAGAATGCGACAGCTGCGATCAGTTGTGGGTGATATTCAACCTAAATGAAAACCAAAATCCCCCCATTACCCAGCAGTAGTGTAATAGTAGATTGAATTATTCTAAAAATGACAGATTTACAGGGGGGGACAGCACTGGAAGAGGCCTACAACAGTTCATTGTTTTTTTATGTGGAGACCTAAGTCACCCGGATCTAGCCAGTTTGTCTTCTTCGATATCCAGCAGGCTTATGCCGATATGAAAGGTCGTCAGTGAAAAAGGTGTGGCACCGCAATTGAGGGTTACAAGTAATAAAAGTTAGATTACTAATCTAACAATATCTTAAGCAAGTGGGTGTTTAATAACACTTCGAAACGGTCCCTGGAAGGGCGACTAATAAACCTAAATGGAAGACCGTCCTTATGAGTGATAACCCAGTGAAAAAAGAGCTGTTGCCTAAGAGAGGTTCGAGGTCGACCTCTGACTGTTATCGGCCGCTGAGTTAAAGAACTGTTGCATGGCTTCCACGCTGAAGATGTGTAAGAATTAAGTCACCGCAAAGTCCTCGGAATACAAGTGGACAGAGATCAACAATTTCATGTTGAGACTCGTGGGAGAAATTCCTCAGGCTAGTGTGTAGTCTAGCGGCTGCTCGCTAAACACGTTTAATGGCGATTATGTCTTTCCTCAAGCCGATATGCCCGACTTGATTAGCCTACTCAAGCAATGGTCTCATAAATACCAACAAAAGCGTTTGAAAAGCATACCTGCCTACGCATAGGAAGTCTCTTTTTATCACCCCCAGATCCAAATTCTTTTCTAGATGCTATCTGGTGGTGTTAGAAGAATAAACCAAACAACGGCCAAATTCGTCTTTTTTCAGGTCAACCTTTGCGATAATTATTACATTCTGTGCACTGCATATCGCGAAGTCGTCTCCGTGCGAAGTATGAGAACGTCTGCTGTCGTTTAGAGGGAAACCCCAATCACCTTATCAGCACCTAATGCAGTGAATATCGATCTACAGTGCACTGAGATCATCAACAGTCTTGGTCCCTAAGTCGTCAGCATGAAGAACAGCACTGCTCGTATCTGTCAGAGATAGCAGTGGACCAAGTAAGAACCCTTGAGGAACTGCAACGCAGATCTGGAAAGGGGGGAAATGACCCGACCCGGCTTTGACTCTTAAGGTTCTGTTACCGATGATGAGGGTGATCAAACGCAGATTCTCCCTTTGGATTCCATAATGCCATCATTAGGGCAGTCCTATTCTACGGCTCCGAAACCTCGTCCATTCGCAGGGAGACAGTTCAGAGTATCCAGTTTATGTACAGGGCCGTGTGGAACACGGTCGAAAACTTTGGAGGAATCAGGGAAAGTAGCATCTGAGATGTGGCCATGGGCACACCTCTGATGCTATTTTATACAACCTCCACCTGAAGCTAATGCATTGTTTTTAGGTGGAGGTTGTTGTGGGCGTGTAACTCAAATGGTAAAATGGGGCTCAAGTACATTTATTATTTTATTTCGTGTTACGTTTGGGGTTATGCAATTCAGAAGCTTCGTCCATTGTCCTGTTAAAGTTCACTGGGTTCAATGTCTTCCAGGCTTCGTTATTGCGGACTTTTAATCAACCCAAGCGATTCAGCGATTCAGCGATTGATACACGGGTTCGAGGCAGAGGCCCAAGGGTCCCGGATCCAGTCGGTTTTTCTTGTTCAATTCCAAGCGGGCGTCTGTTGATCTGTAAGGCATTCATGGAAAACAGGGTGTAGCACCGCTCTGGGAGATTATATTAAATACCAG